>CAUYLG010031131.1:0-61550 GCA_963573385.1 Cacajao melanocephalus | reverse complement strand
CCTCCGCCGGGAATCTCCTAGTCTGTGGGCAACAAAAATTCGTCTGAAAGTGCGGCGTCCACTCGCTCTCTGCGCTTTCACTGGGAGCTACAATCCTGAGCTGTTGTTAATCGGCCATCTTGGATCTCTCTCCTTATTTTTATTTTAAAGAGGTTACTTGTGTGAATGGGAATAATACATTGAGAGTAACTTAATTAACTTTGAAGTAACAGGATTGTTTAATGAATGTTTTGGTATATTCAGAATTGATTGAGGAAGTCTTCTCTCATGAAAATTTCTTGGGAAATCATAGTGTATCCTTAACAAATAAATGAAATATCAAAGAAAAGAATCATCTAATGATGGAGATTTTTAGTGCAATTATTGAGTAACACCCTGTGAAGGCTCTGAGAAAAATATTTCTCTCTGACAAGAAATATATTTTGTCATTTCCAAAGATCTCTGGAAATGGACTTCCTGCCATGAGACTAATCTTAAAGGAAGAAGAGATGAAATGTATAAAGAGTCAACCAAAACAAGGCAGCAACAATTGCATTTAATTTGAAGTATTTTGCATTGATTAAAAAAGTGGGATATGATACTATAAGTTTGAGTAAAATTAGGGTAAAGTTTCCTGGGAAACAATTTAGATGCAATCTACTTTTAAACAAGTTTTTAATTTTAATTTTTGTGGGTACCGGCTGTGGTATCTTTATCCTTTATGTTACAAACAATCCAATTTTACTCTTTTAGTGAGTTTAAGATGTATAATTAAATCATTATTTACTACAGTTACATCGTTGTGCTATCAAATAGTAAGTCTTACTCGTTTTCTCTAAATATTTTTATTTTACACATTAACCATCCCTAAGTCTCACTACCCTTCCTAGCCCCTGGTAACCATCCTTCTACTCTCTCCATGAGTTCAATTGTTTTGATTTTTAGATCCCACAAATAAGTGAGAATATGTGATATTTGTCTTTCTGTGCCTGGCTTATTTCACTTAACATAATTACCTCCAGTGCCATCCATGTTGTTGCAAATGACAGGATCTCATTCTTTTTTATGTCTGAATAGCCCTCCGTTGTGCACAAATACCACATTTTCTTTATCCATTCATCTGTTGATGGACACTTAGATTACTTCCAAATATTGGCTATTGTGAATAGTGTTGCAACAAATATGGGAGTGCAGATATCTCTTTGAAATACTGATCTTTTTAAGGGTATATACCCAATGGGATTGCTGGATTGTATGGCAGTTCTATTTTTAGTTTTTTGAGGAACCTCCAAATGGTTCTCCATAGTGGTTGTACTAATTTAATTTCCACCAACAGTGTATGAGGGTTCCCTTTTCCTCATGTCCTCATCAGCATTTATTATTGCCTGTCTTTTGGATATAAGCCATTTGAACTGGGGTGAGATGATATCTCATTGTAATCTTCTTTTTCACAGAATTTTCTAAAAATCTTACATATTACAGGCAAAGGCATTAATCAGTAAACCAAGGAAGAAAGACCATCGAAACTGGTCAAACTATGCCAAAATTTTAGCCCATTTCATATATTCTTTTCAGACTCAGCTGTTACAAACAAAGTCAAATTCACCTTTCAATGTTTCATAGCCTAGAATAAATTGAAACTTTAAAATTGCGTTTTTCACTTAGTTTCTCATGTGTGTACAACAAAGTATTTTTACAGGCCATATGACATATGATATCACAGATTGAATGCAGGAGATATGAGGCTCTAGCTGTGTTCTATTAGCCTCTATTAGTTCTATCAGCAAATCTCTATTATCAAAGAGACTTACAAAAATTTAAAACAATGCAACTCTCCTCACTATTTTTTAAAATATGATTTGTTTTCATTAAATGTGTTATTTAGGTTAGCATGTAATCTGTTCATTATTTCTATTTTTCAAAAGGACCAAATACTTTAAAGATTTCTTAATTTTCATTTCTAATATGACAAATACTGATAAATATAACCTGCTTAAACAAAAGCTCTTTAGGAGTCCTTAAAAATTTTTTAAATGTAAAGGGATCCTGAGACCAAAGAGTTTGAGAATACTTCCATTAGGATAAAAGTACTCTCTTTTGCCTTGAGAAACAAAGCACATAAATAATTACATTCCTCTATCACCAATGTTCATAGTATAGTCTCAACCAGCCGTATTAATTATAATTTTTTTTAAGACAAGGACTCACTCTGTCACCTGAGCTGGAGTGCAGCGTTGAACTCCTGGGCTCAAGCAATCCTCCCTCCTCAACCTCCTGAGCAGCTAGGACTACAGGCACGTACCTCCACACTCAGCTAATTTTTTATTTTTTGTAAAGACGGGGTCTTATTGTGTTGCCCAAGCTGTAGTTATAACTTTTAACCAAAGTAGTTAACCTCTATTTCATACAGAAAATTGGATGAAGGTAGATAATTGAAAACTGTTTTTTGTTTTTTTTTTTTGGTTTGTTTGTTTTTGTTTTTGTTTTTGAGATGGAGTCTCGCTCTGTTGCCCAGGCTACTGTTTAATATAAAGGAGTATTTTAATAGACTAGCAAAGTTCATGAACACACATAACACAAGTTTCTACAACCATACACATCCCTTTTACAACACAAAGTGGTAAACACGAACACATTCATTAAATGACCCAAAGATTTAGATTCTTTACAGCATATAAAAGGGTAAGCAAAAACATAGAAACAATACAATATTTAGTAATCAAAATCTCAGAATTGCATCCTAGAAATTATTTAGGTATCCAATAATTACTTAAAAATTAGCTTAACTTAATATTAATTCAAGATTTTAAGCTATCTAGAAATCTAAAAAATTGTTTAAACTTGCTAACTTCAAAAACTGGCAGACCCAGTTTCATTCTTCTACATGTGGCTAGCCAATTATCCCAGCACTATTTGTTGAATAGGGTGTCCTTTCCCCACTTTATATTTTGTTTGCTTTGTTGAAGATCTGTTGACTGTAAGTATTTAGCTTTATTTCTGGGTTCTCTATTCTGTTCTATTGTTCTATATGCCTATTTTTATACTAGTGCCATGCTGTTTTGGTGACTATGGCCTTACAGTATAGTTTGAAGTCAAGTAATGTGATGCCTCCAGATTTGTTCTTTTTGCTTAGTCTTTCTTTGGCTATGTGGACTCTTTTTTGGTTCCATATGAATTTCAGGATTTTTTTTTTTGTAGTTGTGTGAAGAATAATGGTGGTATTTTGATGGGAATTGCATTGAATTTGTAGATTGCTTTTGGCATTATGGTTGTTTTCATAATGTTGATTTTACCCATCCATGAGCATGGGATGGATTTCCATTTGTTTGTGCCTCTATGATTTCTTTCAGCAGTGTTTTGTAGTTTTCCTTATAGAGGTCTTTCACATCCTTGGTTAAGTATATTCTAAGTATTTTTATTTTCTTTTTTGTAGCTATTGTAAAAGAGATTGAGTTCTTGATTTCATTCTTGGCTTGGTTGCTGTTGGTGTATAGCAGGGCCACTGTGTACATTAATTTTGTATCCTGAAACTTTGCTGAATTCATTTACCAGTTCTAGGAGATTTTTGGATGAGTCTTAGGATTTTCTAGGTATACAATCATGTTATCAGCAAACAGCAACAGTTTGACAGTTTGACAGTTTTACCAATTTGGATGTCCTTTATTTCTTTCTCTTTTTTGATGGCTCTGAGTAGGACTTCTAGTACTGTGTTGAATAGAAGTAGTAAAAGCACCCTTGTCTTGTTCCAGTTCTCGGGAATACTTTCAACTTTCCCCCATTCAGTATAATGTTGGCTGTTGGTTTGTTGTAGATGGCTTTTATTACCTTAAAATATGTCCCTTTTATGCCAACTTTACTGAGGGTTTTAATCATAAATATATGCTGGATTTTGTCAAATGCTTTTTCTGCATCTATTGAGATGATCATGTGATTTTTGTTTTTAATTCTGTTTATGTGGTGTATCACATTCATTGACTTGCAGATATTAAACCATCCCCACATCCCTGGTATGAAACCCACTTGGTCGTGGTGAATTATCTTTTTGGTATGCTGTTGAATTTGGTTAGCTAGCATTTTGTTGAAGATTTTTGCATCTATGATTACCGAGGATACTGGTCTGTAGTTTTCTTTTTTTGTTATGTCTTTTCCTGTTCTTGGTATTAGGATGATACTGGCTCCATAGAATGATTTAAGGAGGATTCCCTCTTTCTCTGTCTTTTGAAATAACGTCAATAGGATTGGTACCAATTCTTCTTTGAATGTCTGACAGAATTCAGCTGTGAATCTGTCTTCTGTCTAGTCCTGGACTTCTTTTTTGTTGGTAACTTTTTAATTACCATTTCAAACTTGCTACCTGTTATAGGTCTGTTCAAAGTTTCTATTTCTTCCTGGTTTAATCTAGGAGGGTTGTATATATCCAGGAATTTGTTCATCTCCTCTAGGTTTTCTAGTTTATTCATGTAAAGCTGTTCATAGTAGCCTTGAGTGGTCTTTTGTATTTCTGTGGTATTGGTTTTATTTCTCCTGTTTCATTTCTAATTGAGCTTATTTGGATCTTCTCTCTTCTTTTCTTGGTTAATCTGACTAACAGTCTATCAATTTAATTTATCCTTTCAAAGAATCAGCTTTTTGTTTCATTTATCTTTTGTAATTTTTTTTGCTTCAATTTTATTTAGTTCTGCTCTGATCTTTGTTATTTATTTATTTTTTTCTGCTACTGGGTTTGGGTTTGGTTTGTTCTTGTGTCTCTAGTTCCTTGAGATGTGACCTTAGATGTCTATCTGTGCTCTTTCAGAGTTTTTGATATAGGCATTTAATGCTATAAACTTTTCTCTTAGCACTGCCTTTGCTGTATCCAGGAGGTTTTGATAGGTTGTGTCACTATTATTGTTCAGTTCAAAGAATTTTAAAATTTTCCTTTTGATTTCATTGATGACCCAACAATCATTCAAAAACAGGTTATTTAATTTCCATGTGTTTGCATAGTTTCAAAAGTTCCTTTTGAAGTTGATTTTTAATTTTATTCCACTGTGATTTGAGACAGTACTTGCTATAATTTTGATTTTCTTAAATTTGTTGAGACTTGTTTTGGCCTATCATATGGTTTATCTTGGAGAATATTCCAGGTGCTGATGAATAGAATGCACCTTCTGCAGTTGTTGGGTAGAATGTTCTGTAAATATCTGTTAAGTCCATTTGTTCCATGGTATAGTTTAAGTCCGTTGTTTCTTTGTTGACTTTTTGTTTTGATGACCTGTCTAGTGCTGTCAGTGGAGTATTAAAGTCCCCCACTATTATTGTGTTGCTGTTTATCTTGTTTCTTAGGTCTAGCAGTCATTGTTTTACAAATTTGGGAGCTCCAGTGTTAGGTGCATATATTTTTAGTATTTTGATTTTTCCTGTTGGACTAGTCTTTTTATCAATACGCAGTGTCCTTCTTTGTCTTCTTCTTCTTCTTTTTTTTTTTTTTTTTTGAGACAGAGTCTCACTCTGGTTGCCCAGGCTTGGAGTGCAGTGACACAATCTCGGTTCATTGTAGCCTCGACCTTCGAGGATTTATTTTTCCACCTCAGCCTCCTGAGTAGCTGGGACTACAGGTACATGCCACCACACCCAGCTAATTTTTTCTTTTTTCTTTTGTATTTTTAGTAGAGATGGGGTTTTGCTGTGTTGCCCAAGCTGGTCTCGAACTCCTGGACTCAAGCAATCCATCTACCTTGGCCTTCCAGAGTGCTGGGATTATAGGCATGAGCCACTGCACCTTTTTTTGACTGCTGTTGCTTTAAAGTTTGTTTTGTCTGATATAAGAATAGCTACTCCTGCTCGCTTTTGGTGTCCATTTGCATGGAACATCCTTTTCCATCCCTTTACCCTAAGTTTATGTGAGTCCTTATCTGTCAGGTGAGCCTCTTGAAGACAGCAGATACTTGGTTGGTGAATTCTTATCCATTCCACCATTTTGTATCTTTTAAGTGGAGTATTTAGGCCATTTACATTCAATATAAGTATTGAGATGTGAGATCCTATTCTATTCATCATACTATTTGTTGCCTGAATAGCTTGGTTTTTTTTTTTTCTAATTATGTTGTTATTTTATAAGTCTTGTGAGATTTATGCTTTAAGGAGACTCTATTTTGGCGTATTTCAGGGATTTGTTTCAAGATTTAGAGCTCTTTTTAGTGGTTCTTGTAGTGCTGGCTTGGTAGTGGTGAATTCTTTCAGCATTTGTTTGTCTGAAAAAGACTGCATCTTTCCTTCATTTATGAAGCTAAGTTTTGCTGGACACAAAATTCTTGACTGATAATTGTTTTGTTTAAGGAGGCTAAAGATGGGACCCCAATCCCTTCTAGCTTGTAGGGTTTCTGCTGAGAAAGCTGCTGTTAATCTAATAGGTTTTCCTTGATAGGTTTACCTAATGCTTTTGTCTCACAGCTCTTAAGATGTTTTCCTTCATCTTGACTTTAGATAATCTGATGACTATGTGCTTAGGTGATCTTTTTTGTGATGAATTTCCCAGGTGTTCTTTGAGCTTCTTGTATTTGGATGTTTAGATTTCTAGCAAGGCTGGGGAAGTTTTCCTCAATTATTCCTTCAAATATATTTCCAAACTTTCAGATTTCTCTTCTTCCTTAGGAAGACCAATTATTTTTAGGTTTGGTTGTTTAACATAAGCCAAAATTTCTTGGAGGCTTTGTTCCTTTTTTTTATTATTATTCTTTTGTCTTTGTCTGTGTCAGATTGGGTTAATTTGAAAGCCTTGTCTTCAAGCTCTGAAATTCTTTCTTCTACGTGTTGGATTCTATTGCTAAGACTTTCCAGTGCATTTTGCAATTTTATAAGCATGTCCTTCATTTCCAGAAGTTGTGATTGTTTTTTATTTCTGCTATCTGTTTCATTGGGGATTTTTCCATTCATATCCTGTGTCATTTTTTTTTCTTTAAGTTGTACTTCATCTTTCTCCAGTGCCTCCTTGATTGGCTTAATATTTGACCTTCTGAATTCTTTTTCTGGCAATTCAGAGATTTCATCTTGGTTTGGATCCACTGTTGGTGAACTAGAGTGATCTTTTGGGGGTGTGAAAGAACTTTATTTTGTCATATAACAAGAATTGCTTTTCTGGTTCCTTCTCATTTCAGTAGACTATGTCAGAGGAAAGATCTGGAGCTCAAGGGCTGCTCTTCAGATTTTTTTTTGTCTCACAGAAGTGCTCCCTTGATGTGGTGCTCTCCCCTTTCCCCTAAGGAAGGAGCTTCCTGAGATCTAAACTGCAGTGATTGCTATTTCTCTTCCAGATCTAGCCACCCAGCAGAGCTCCAGTCTCTGGGCTGGTACTGGGAAGTGTCTGCAGAGAGGCCTCTAGCCAACCAACACAAGAGTGCTTCAGCTGCAGTTGTAAAGGGAGAATACAAGCTTGCCCTAGGATGGCCTTTGGATAAGTATTTAGGTATCTCAGGTGGTGGGCAGGGCCATAGAACTCCCAAGGGATTATGTCCTTTGTCTTCAGAGCTCCTTGGCTATTTCACAGAGCCTGCAATGGCAATCCACCTCCTTTAAAGGGTCTGTGAATTCTCTCGGCTTTCCTAGTATGTTCCTGCAGTAGTTCTTGTAGCAAAAGTTCATGATGTGGGTCTCCACACACTGCTCTGTGCATCCGAGTAGAAGCTGCAAATTAGTCCTGCCTCCTATCCACCATTTTCTACTGACACCAGCCTGTATTTTTTATCTCGCTGTAGTTTCAATTTGCATTTCTATGATGATCAATGATGTTGAACAACTGTTCATATGACTGTTTGCCATTTGCATGTCTTTTGAGAAATGTCTATTCAAATCTTTTGCCCATTTTTAAAATCGGATTTTTAGAATTTTTCCTATAGAGTTGTTTGAGCTCCTTATATATTCTGGTTATCAATCCCTTGTCAGATGGGTAGTTTGCAGTGATTTACTTTTGAATGTTATATCTTCTTACATAGATTAGTAAATAAGAGTAACACTTTTTGTTTTTTTAATAGCAAGAGAAAAAATCATGACTACATATTAACTAAAGATCCTTTCATGAGCCACTAGTCTCCAATACTCATGGCTGCTGTGAAGTTTTTCCCGATTTGAAATCCTATAGTGGTCCTGCCATCGCATTCAAGATAAAATGTGAATATTTGGCATGGCATATATTGCCCTGGATGATCAAGTCCCTTCCTGTCCTTCACCATTTCTTCCTTACACTGTGTTGTTCCTGCTGTCTGGAATCTTTTGTGCTGCTGCGTCTCTTCACAAACACTTTCATCTCTCAAGACTAACCTCACTTGTAGATTTTCATGATCTTGGTTTTGAGTTATCTATTGAATTGTTTTTCTTTTCATTCATCTTTGAAATAAATTATTTTTCAATTCTCAAGAGGCAAGATGCTTTTGATTTGTTTGAACTTACACTACTGCTTTCTAGTTGTTAAACTTATATTCTAATAAAGATGACATTCTTGTGATCAATCTCATTGTTTTTAATTTTGATACTTCCTACATAATGAGAATCATTTAAAAAGCATTATTATAAATTAAGCATTTATTAAAATTATAATTTAGAGTAATAGTTTCAGGCCAGAAACTCCAAAAGTCATTCTTGAACCTTTTTTTCCTCTTACACTTTGCATACCAGATACTCAGAATTCTGCAGTTCTTGCTTTCAAAATATATCTAGAATCTAACCACTTATGTTACCTCCACCTGAGTCCAACCCTACATCAGGCCAGACCCTTGTGGTAGCATGACAACAGGGCTCTCTGCTTTTGGTTTTGATAGTCAGGCTCTTGTTCATGAAACATCCATGAATTGGTTGGATGGCAAGTCATCCCTGGACTCCAAACCTTCAGTAGTCTGTCATCTCATTCTCCATCAAAGCTCAAGCCCCTAAAATGCCACCAAAGCCACAATCACCCACTGTTCTACTCCTATCTCCCTACAGTGGCATCAGCCCCCACAGGAGATGAGCTCCTGCCTAATTCTCCCAGTCTGTAATGATTTCTCTGATATTCCTAAGGCTCTCTCCTTCACTTCCTTCAGGTCTTTGCTCAATGCCTGCCTTCTCGCTGAAGACTTTTCTGAGCATTCTTTTTAAAATTGCAAACTCAGCCCCCAAACCCATATGGAACTGCTCTCAGCCCCTGCTTTCCTGGCTTATTCTTCCTCATTTTGCTTATTGCTGTCTTTCATGCTTAACATTGTACTCAATCATTTTCTTATCACTGGGTGCCCCACTTTGGAACATATACCTCTCAAGGACAAGGGCTTTTTTTTTCTTTCTCTTCTGTTCACTACTGTATCTCCTGAGATGAAATAGTACCTGGTAATGTTATTGGCCCTCAAAATATTTGTTCAATAAAGGAGTAAAAAACAAATGAAAGAAATGAATTCAGTGACATAAAGACATTCTCATAATACAATGATAAGTAAAAATTTTGGATTTAAATTTTTTTATTTTTTATTTTTTGGTTATTGAAGTACTTTTGATTTTTATTAAAGTGTATGCAGTTTTTTTTGTAAATAAATTAAGGAAACTTTAGTTAAGAAAGATTACTTCATGCACTAAGAAGAGGCATCACTGGGTTAAACATTTTATTAGGTGACTGTCTTTGGATAACCTACATTAAAGATTTGATGATAAAATTTTATTTGTAGTACAATAATTCTGCTTACTAGTAAAAGGTGTAAACCTAGAAATAGGCTAGAAGGAATAAAGTTAATAATTATTATCTTGAAATGGTACATTATTTTGTATTTTGTGTATTTTCAGAATTTTCTATAATGAACATTGTAACTCCACAATCAAGAAAAAATCAATCCTTTTAAAGAAAATAATAATAGTATAAAAATAATTTCAAACAAATTCTTCTTATCTTTATGATACCAGATCATGGACTGTACTGTCTTAACATCTCTTTCTCACTCCCATCCCTCACTCCTTCCTTCCATTCCTTTTTCTTCTGCTCTAACATTATGAGTAATTTGGCCAAAACCCACAAATCATTAGTTCTGTTGAAGCTACAGGGTCCATGCACTAAGGGAGTCATTTTTTAGGTTTTCAGGGAATTGAGAATTCCCTTGTAAAAGTCATTTGAATGCTTTTTTTGGAAGATCCATTTTATTCCCACTGTATATTATGAATTAATTTTAGTTATTTAGGTGCTAAAATAGTATTAGATGCCTGCTTGCTCATTCTTTAAAAATTTAATTTAAATGTGGACATTAGTTCTTAGAATTATCTGATTTCAACAAGTATTTTATTCATATTTATGTTCTCCCAACATGAACTAACAGAACACATGTAAGATGTGAATATGTTAGGTGCTAAACATAGCTTATAGTCTTTTCCTCTCTCTGCTGATTCTGTTCCTAGAGTCACAGAAAAAAAAAAAAACAAACCCAGTAACCTAGCATTTGGCCTTTTTATATTAAAAAAAACTCATAAATAATTTTGATTGAAAAGAGTTTTAAAAATGCGTGAGTGCTGTTATTGTTGATGTAGCATTATTGTTGATGTAGCTGTCAGTTATGGAGACAGGTTTAATTTTAGATCATTGATTCACAACTGCAGGTTTTTTTGCCCCCAAGGGATATTTGGCAATGTCCAGAGAAATTTTTGGTTGTCACAATTAGGGAACAAGATTGCTACTGGCATCTAGTGGGTAGAGGCTAGTGATATTGCTAAATAGCCTGCAGTGTACAGAATATCCCACAGCAAAGAATTATTGGGCCTAAAATGTCAGTGGTGCTGAGGTGGGGAAACCTTGTAATCTACATGGAGAGTAGGTGAATGCAAGCATGGAAAAGGCTGGCCACTCAAAAAATCCCAATCAAAGAGGTCCTAGTCTTAGACCATTTTTTGAGCCAATGACCTCATCCTTGCTTTAGCTTGTTTGCTTTTTTAAGAGTAGGAGAAAGTTTTTAGTCACATCCCAGTTGGATGTTATAGCTGAATAAATGCTTTGTCATCTGAAGGTTCAGTTTGGCTTGCTGAGTTATCCATCACGTTGCAATATCATCTCACACGTGCATTGCTCTAGAGTGCCTGAGCAATGCTGGAGGCTAAGAAAAGCTGTTGGTGATCTGAGCAAATACCTACAGAAAGAAAACTCAATCAAGCCAGCTGTTTAGGCCTGAGGAGGGCATTGGTCTGCACAGTTTTTTTCTGAGACAAATGAAGAAAGGAGTTGAAAGCATTTTAAGAAGGGAAAGTAGGGAGGAATAACCTGGGCATGCAGTGTAGTCCCAAAAGGGAGATGCTGGACCTCTCTCTGCCTCATTGTTCTCATCCTTCCAGGCTTTCTCCATCTCTTTTTCTGTTTCCACTTCTCTTATCCCCACCAGCCCTATCATGGTGTTTAAAAATTTGTGATCATAAGGGTACAATGAGTTTTAAAGGCTAGTTATAATAATTATTAAATGACATTAAACATTCTTTGTTTTTGCCTTTTCATTTGCTTTTTAAACATTGTGTTTATTTTCATGGTTTATTGGAAAAAAACAAGGTTTTAAAAATTATTAAGTTTAAATCAAAATTACCTTTTAGAAATCTAAATATCCCAGGCTACCTCAGCCTGTGAAGAAGCATGTGGTCAAGTTTATAGTAATATCCAAATCTTTTCTGTTCTTTCTATATCTTAGACCTTCTTCAAAAGCTCTCCTAGTTATGTGCTCTAGTTAGTTGGGCAGTGTTTTACATGTGTCAAGGGACAAAGCTGACCCTGATTGGCTCTGGCTTCATCATGGCTATCTGTTCTAGTCATGGCCACTCTGGATTTCATGTGTTCTGCAGCTCCTCAGCTGGGCTGCTACCGCTGGTTTCCAGTGTTGAAGTAAAATGAATGCCTTTTCCACCTGTCTCCATCGAACTTGGCTCAGAGGCAGCCCAGTCTTTCATCAACACAACTCTTTTGGCTTTTGTGCCCAATGCCCCTCTCTAGTGAGGCTCGAAAGCAGCCCATTTGGCCAGGTGTGTGTTTGGATAGGAGAGTACAGAAAGAAAGGAATGGGAGAGAAACATCCCTTTATCTTTCCACTGACATTTTTCACCTCTTCCAGAGGTCACTCTATCACACATAGATTACCATCTTAGCAAAAAGAAGAAGAAAAAAAGAAAAAACAAGCACTGCTCCCAAAGCATATGAACCCATGAAAAGAGATATTTTGCAGATGGACATCAGTCATCTAAATGTTCTTACTAATAGGATGGCCACACTCCAAAACTCCTGGGGGATACAATTTACACTGTGGTTTATGCAAATGGCATCACTGGAGTTTTGTAGTGCATGGCCCCAGTAGTTACATGCTGTGGACTTGTTTACTAAATCATCTAAATTCCAGTATCGATCCAGTTGACAAACCAGTAAAATACCATTCATAGACATAGACCTAAAATCATTAAGAATTTATTATAGCAAAAATCAAGACTAAATCATACACAAATATTGGCCAGAGCTTCATTGCAAGTTCTTACTTCAATATCTGCTGAATATTACCCAAAGATTGACTCCTAGGAATCTATATCCTGATTGGATTTTGTGACATCTTGACTATAACTTAACTATGATCCTAACAGATTGGTTGAACAGCTCTAGTATATCTCTAGTTTTTATGCTTTATCTTCTGAAGAATTATTCTTCTCAGAGTTAATACTTTGAAGCACAGAATATGTGCTTCTGATATCATCTTTCTGGACAACTGCATGATCTGTTGACAAGCATTAGCTTGGTTGCCCCTCCTTAAGCCCCAAGATTAAACTGAGCCTGGGGCTTGGAGTGTAACATTTGCTTTGCCTACATTTCAGTTGAAGTTCAAGAGTAGAAAGTGAAATAACATGCCAGAAGACTGTTGATAGGTGTCATATTTCTGGCTCAGTCTTCAATTTAAGGCCTATACGATGATAGAAGTACTATTTTAGGACTGGGAAAAGAAGAAATTTAGACTCACCACAAGAATGTCAATCAGCTAGATATCTTGACAGATTGACATGTTATCTTCAATGAAAGCATAGTTGATGGATATTCTAACATAGGATTGAGCTCCCTAACCACAGTCTAATCTCATTTTAGGCCTTAAATGTCTTCCTGAAATTTGTTTTGTCAAAAATATTTGTAGTTTGGATTATATTTTATTACTGACTTAAGCATATATACACAAAACAATGTGTAAGAAGAAAAATTCACAGAGGCAGCTTAGTATTCCAATGAAGAATATTTTCCTTTAGCTGGTAGAGGAGTATGTCCATCTTTCAAACTGATAATCTAGTGAGTAGCATCTCACATAGTATGTGATGGCCTTTAAAAATATTCATGTATTGTAAGTTTGCCACAATTTTCACTTCTTTATTACTGGCTGTCATTACTCACTTTAAAAAAATAATTTAGACTCAGTAGTACATGTGCAAGTTTGTTACATGGATATATTATATAATGGTGGGATTGGGCTTCTAGAGTAGTCATTGCCCAAATATTGAACAATGTACCCCATAGGCAGTTTTTCAACCCTCAATCTCCCAACCCTCTCCCATTTTGTAATCCCCAGTGTTTATTACTTCCATTTTTATAAACTTGTGTACTCATTCATTAGCTCCCACTTATGAGAACATGTGATATTTGACTTTCTGGTTCTATGTTATCTCACTTAGGATTATGGCCTTCAGCTGTAAAGGACATGATTTCGTTCTTTTTTATGGATGCATAGTATTCCATGGTGTGGAACATATATATCACATTTTCTTTATCACTCATTTTAAAGTCTGTGGACCATGTAAAATATTACACTGACTATGCTGCTTTTTTTTTAAATAAAGGTGACCACAAACTAATACAAATCTTCTAGAGATTTTATTTATTGTTTCACTTAACAGTAATAGGCTAAACCTTTACTTTCAGTTCCCTAATCCCACCTATGCTCTGTCTCACGAGGATCTTCATATATATTCTTCTCTCTGTTTGGAGGATTCCTTATCTCATCCCCACTCCATCACCCCAGCAGTTGCTGGCCTAACTTTCCCTGAGAAGTCTTTTTTGATTCTTCATCACTGGATTAAAAACTCTTACAATTCCAAAACATCCTGAAATAACCCTTTTTCTAGTGCCTTTGATGCTAATTTGTAATAGTTTATTTCCTTTCTCTGTCCTCAGTAGATTTCAAATTTCTTGAGATTGAGCGCATTAAACCTCTCTCATTCACCACTGTCTGCCCAACTCTAGTCTCATATTGGGAGCATACAAATACCTCAATAAATATTTATTGAATGAAGACTTAAATAATTCATTGGCCAGCTATCCATAGCTATTTCTTATACCTAATGCCAAATTGCCAATTGAAAATACATCTCCTTCCTTCCATTTTTCTCAAGTGAATATTTGAGACATTTATCAGGGACGCAGGAAGATGTCTTCTAGTTTGCATTATGTTAGTATGGCAATGGTCCTCCAAAGAGCCTGCTTTATTCAAAACAACACATACTCATATTGGATGACTCTCTTGATCTTGAACCTGTAAGTGGAAACTGTACTTAAGTTATGTGCAGACCAATATAAGCATGTACTTGAATTTTGTGTTAACCCTAGATCTGATAATAGAGACATTTGAAACCTTTTATAAATAAAAAACATGTTAATAAGTATGTATTTACTAAAATTGTCTCTTTCCATTTTATTGACTATGTGGCTAAAGTATGACTAATTTAATCTCTGGTGGTAAGCAAATGAATCATTTTGGCTATAACAGAGCACTAATAGTTTTACCATCTTGGCTAATTTTTGGTATTCTGAGTTCTTAATTGTATAATAAAATAATTACACCATGACTCAACCTTTTAAATAGAAAAAAATTAAACCAACATTCTTAGAGTAATTCTATTAAAGAATGAAAAATGGCTTGCTATTAGTTAGAAAAGATCTGACTTTAAGGAATGAAGAGAGAAAAAGAAATCCTTTTAGGATCCTATTCAATGTTTTCAGAAACAAGATGGATTTCCTTTCAACATGTTGGAATAAAAATGGAGTTCTTTCTAAAATCATGACAAGTTTTATCTATGGGTATGAAATTTTAAATAGGAAGAGTAATAGCAAGGGATGTTCCTTTATCCAGTAACACAGAGATAAATGATTATGCTAAGACTATGGAGACGTAGAAAATGAATCACTGTTGAAAATGCTTAGGGTTGCAACTCAGAAGACTGAGGACATAGTTCCCAGACTTTCTGTCATAGAGGGCATATTTTTATAGTAAAAATTCCATGGACTCTTCCCTAATGATGAATAATAATATTTCTAATATCTTTTAATTAATCACAATACAAAGGTAAATATGAGGTCAAACACTACTTGAAAATAATATGTGTTTAATTAATAACAAAGTGTCTTTACTACATTTAAAAAATAGTGGTTTGAAAATGTTTGAGACCTTATTTAGCCATTCAACATAAAATGTTTCATGTGCAGTTGGATTTATGGACCCTTTACAATAAATTCCTAACTTTTGGAGTCTGTGATTGTAGGTTGGAAACCACAATTGGGACTAATAAAAAGTTATCTCATTTTTATGAAAATTACTTCTAATATACATGATAGGACACATTAGTCATTCCTTAAGTCTTCCTTTCTATTGCACAAATATATGAGATTGTTTATAATCATCTTTTTAACTCTTTTTTCCAAAATGTTTCAGAAGTTTAGTTGTCCACCTTTATTAGACATCAAATGAGTTTTTTCTTAATGGGGCAATTCACTGAAGACATATGTTGGCTAGACTGCAGACTCTCAGGCATAGGTGGATATGCCATAAACAGAGATAACTTCCCTGTTTTTTCATTCATCATATTCATTGTAATCATTTCCTAATTCATTGAATTTGAGATACCTTTGATTGTAGATTATTTTGTGTAACACAAAGAAAAACATTTCTAATTAAACTCTGATACAATGCTTTGATATTATTTGATTTTTCAATTTTATGCTTATTAAAAGATGTTTTACATTTATTTAGACAGATTTTAATTACATATCACCATTGTGCATTTATAAAATGAAAAATATATATGAACTCAATTGGTTTAGGTATTGCTAAAACCTTTTTCCATTCAAGGTCCAGCTTTTCTACATTAGTTGCTTTTCAAAACCATCTGTGTCCATCTTCCCCCAGGTGGTATTGTCCTATCACCGTCATTGGTGCTGAAGCATTGCTTTCAAGTGTGCTATACCTGTGTGTGGATATTTTCCCAAGCCCCTGGCATCCATTTTGCCACCTGAAGATGCTGAAAAAACATTTTCAGACAACAGCGATTCATCTTCTTTCCTCAAATTGTTCTTAAATGGTTTGTTGAATGAAATGACAAGAAGTTGCTGTGGCCCAGTCACGCCCCTTGGAATAAACTGTGTTCCGTAATTTGTAGGCAACCATTTTTAGACAGCTTTTAAAATGGCTCCCAAGGATCTTCATCTCCTGGTATTCACAACGTTATATAATCCTCTTCCCTTGAGTGTGGGTTGGACCTAGTGACTTGCTTCTAATGAACAGAATTTGGCAAAAGTGATGAGTGACAGTGGTGAGATTAAGTTACAAAACACTGTGACTTCTTTTTGGTTATGTGACTCTCTCTGTCTCTCTTTCTCTCTCTATCCCCTCTCTCTTCCTCCTTCTCCTTCTCTCCCCTCCTTGTTTCCTCAGTCTAATAAAGCCAGCTGTCATGTCATAAGCTACCCTGCAGAGACATCACTAGGTAAGGAACTAAGAGAGATCTCTGGCAACCAGGCCTCACTCCAATAGGCCATGAGAAATTGAATTCAGCCAACAATCACTTGACCCACTTGACTGAGCTTGGAAGCAGATCCATCCCCAGTTGAACCTTAAGATAATCACAACCTGAGAAAACACCTTGATTGCAGCCTGTGAGAGTTCTTTGGCCAGTGGACCCAGCTAATCCATGCTTGAATTCCTGAGCTACAAAAACTTTTATATGATAAATGTCTTCAGCTATCAAGTCTTGGGATAATTTGTTATGCAGCTGTAGATAACGAATGCAGGCAATAGCAACTACATAATGAATGTCATCTAGCTGATAGCGGTTATAAATTGTCATTATTGATTGCAAGATGCATCTCAATTTTAGCAATTTTAAATGTGGATAAATAATCTATATTTTAGAATAAATGGAGAAGTCGAATAGTTTACTTGTCTGTCTTCCTCATTAGCATGATAACTACTTAAATGAAAGAACTGTGGTTTATTCAGCTTTGAGTGCCCATGGTGCTCAATCCATAAGAAATGCTTTATAGATGTTGCTATTTACCACTGGACAAAAAGACCTAGCCAGAGGCAAATCTTGAGAATAAGAATTTCCTCATTGTCAGAGTTTAGCTGGGTATGACTCATACCTTAAATGCTCCTTTTAAAAATTCCAGTCTATGCTCTTTTTAATATAACAATGCCACTCACTTCATTTATTCTTCTTCTAATACTGAGTGTATTACTCCGTTTTTATGCTGCTGCTAAAGACATACCCAAGACTGGACAATTTACAAAAGAAACAGGTTTAATGGATTCAGTGTTCCACATGGCTTGGGGAGGCCTCACAATCATGGCAGAAGGTGAGGGGCATCTCTCACATGGCAGCAGACAAGAAAAGAGAACCTGTGAAGGGAAACCCCTCTTTATAAAACCGTCAGATATTGTGAGACTTATTCACTATCATGAGAAAAGTACAGGAAAGAACCGCCCCCATGATTCAATTACCTTGACCAGGTTCCTCCCACAATACATGGGAATTGTTGGAGCTACAATTCAAGATGAGATTTGGGTGGGGACATAGCCAAACCATATAACTGAGGTTTAGCAATACCCTCATGGATTTAAGGACATCAATTGAAGTTAGACTTTATGAATAATATTTCTAATTTAACAATTACATAATATTCTTTCATTATTTTGATTAAAATCTTGTAAGAACATAGAGAAGTTTGCCAGCAAAGGAGTATTCTGTACCTTAGTTTTTTGGAAGGTGGAATAATAATAATGTATTAATTTATAAGTGGAGAGAATTAATTCCATACTTAGAAAGTCAGATTGCTCAGATTAAGACAACAAATTGATTTCTGTGTGCAGAGAAAGCCAACATTTTAGTGTGTGGCAAAAAGTCAGCTAGTAACTTAAAAAGTAAGCTTTAAACTTGGAGCTTCTGTTGATTCAGCTATGGACAAATATAGGTAGCATGCTTTTTGCCCCATTATTTAACAATTGCATGGATGTTTATTTCCCTCATTATATCCTAGGCTCTTGAAGACAAGGACTATGTGATACCAATTATTGCAAAGGCAACAAGAAACCTTTTTGAGCATTTATGATGTGTTTGGCACTGTGTTAATCTCTTTACATGTCTGACTTCATTTATTCTTTAAAACCACCCCATAAGGCAAATAATATTTTTAGTTTTATAGATTAGATAACTGAAGCTTTGCAAGGTTAGATAACTTGTCAATATCACTCAGCTCTCAAGTGGTAAAGTCAGGATTTGAACCCAGTGCCATATTTCCAAAGTTCATCCTCTCAGCCACTGAGCTTTATTGGTTCCCTCTTAGTTACCATTGTATTCCCAACCACTTGACATGTTGCCTTGCACATAGGGTGTGCTTAATAGATATTTGCTGAGCCAAAGTCATTAATATATATCTGTTAGAATCCTACCATCTACATACTGGGTGTTGAGTTAGCTAACTGAAAGAACTTGAGTTGCTTAACTGAAATAACTTTCTAAAATTTTAAGTTGGGGAGTATTAGTACTGAACTTACATCCTTTATATGGCGAGTTCTACAGGGAAATAAGCAATCCCATTCTAAAGAAATGTGATAAATTTGTGTGAAAAATAATATATATATATATATATATTTTGCTAATTTATTATAGTATCTTGAAATTACAAGATTAATTGGAAATTTATTTATTAAATATGGTTCCCCTTTTCTCTTTGTTTTTCAAATAAATTTATCTAGGTTATATCACCATGTCTGGGTTTTAGTTTTGAGATGCAGATATGCTTTTGAGGAATGATAACAATGAAATTCATCTGAGAATGCTGTAAATAAACTGATACTCTGTTTCTCTGGTGGATGTTATAATGATGCAATAGTTTTAGATCTTGAATATAGGACTTTGTAACAAATTATCCTTTAGGAACCTTATTATCCTATTTAATTAGAGATGAACTAGATAATTTATCTATTTCTATTTAAAATGTTTTATTAAGTAAATAATAAATGAGTGGTATTTTTGTTTGTAAAATAAATGGCTAGAAACACTGTTGCAAAATATTTAGCAACTGAAATTACATTGTAATATTTCCTTTTTTTTTTTTAGACAGAGCTTCCCTCTTGTCTCCCAGGCTGGAGTACAATGGCATGATTTCGGCTCACTGCAATATCCGCCTCCCGGGTTCAAGCGATTCTCCTGCCTCAGCCTCCGGAGAAGCTGAGATTACAGGCATGCACCACCATGCCTGGCTAATTTTGTATTTTTAGTAGAAATAGTATTTCTCCATGTTGGTCAGGTTGATCTCGAACTCCTGACGTCAGATGATCTGCTCATCTCGGCCTCCCAAAGTGCTGGGATTATAGGCATGAACCATCATGTCTGGCCATATGTTGTTATATTTCCATGTTTTCAAATAATATATACTTACTAGAACTTACTAGAGAAGACCCTCAGATTTCTGGCAGGGCAAGTTCTAGAGGTTCTACTGATAGATCCCAGGAGGCCCTTTTAAGAGGCAGAGGAAGGAGACAAGTGCAGGTGATTCTGTGACGGAGTAACCAAGGAGGATGATAATACTAATTCCTCCACCTTGTTCTTTTTCCTCATTGTTCCCTTCCTCCTTCTCCCAAGGTTGGAGGGATGGGAGAAGGGTCGAAGGAAGGGACACTGGGCTGAATTGTAGGAGACTAGATTTTCTTGGACCAGACATCTGAGGACTGAAGGCTGTTTTCTTCCTTCCAGTCTTTCCATCCTTTCATTTTTCCATCCTTTCAGCAATTTATTTATTGAAAAAATATTCACTGAATGACCATCTTATGCTAGAAACTATGATAGGTATGCTGGCTACAGTGAGAAATATAAAACATGTTCCACTATGAACAAATTATTTTTTGAAATACTTCAATGGGGGAAATTCAGCTTGCAAAGTGTTCCTTACTTTATGCAGTATGTATCTCACATTTTGTGAGGAACCCGGAAAACAGAAAGCAAAACAAATAAAGGTGGTTCCAAGTTTTGCTTGTTGTATGTAGAAAACAAACAGAGTAGTGCATCAAGAATAACAATGAGATGTGGCAAGAGCTGTTATTACAGGGTGAAGAAGATCAGGGAAACATCTTTGTGGTGATGTTTGAACTAAGACTGAAAAATGAGAATGAGTTAACCATGCAAAGAGCTAGGAAAAAAGCATTCTAGGAAGAGAGAGCAGGCAATGAAGGGCCTTAAAAGAAGGAGTAGATTGGTGTGTATTAGGTCAGTGTAGTTGGAATCTGTTTACAGAGCAATTGTGGAACGAAATGGGATTGGAGATTGAGGCAGGAGTAAGACGAAGGAGGCCATGTAGGAAAGAAGTTCACACTTCTAAGTGCATTGGTGAGTCACTGGGAAGTCACTGAAGAAAGTGAGCTAAGGAGGTAATTTGTCTTGATGTATATTTTTTTAGAACCCTCTCACTATTGTGTGAATACAGGGTTGGAAAGGAAAAAGGAAGGAAGAGGTCAAGCCACTCAGGAGACTATTGCAGTAATCCAGGTGGCAGACAATGGTGTAGACTAAGGCATAGTCAAGGAGATGGACTTGAGACATATTTGGAGACAGAACCAATAGTAAATGCCAGTGAATTGGATGTTTGTGTCTTGAGTACCTGGGTGGATGGTGGGGCCATTAACTGAGATGAGGAAGATTAGGAGAGAGGTAGAATTGAGGAAGAAAATCAATGGTTCCATTTTGGGCATGTTAAGTTTGAGATACTTTTCAGATATGCATGTGAGGATATCAGGTGGGCATTTGGAAGAGGAGTTAGGATTTATGATGAGAATCTGGGACTAAACACAAACTTTTGAGGGGCATTGGCATACAGATGGCATTTAAAAGCAGGCTCTTGGATAAGCATAGCTAAGGAAAGAGTAGAAGGAGAAGGAAAGAAGTCTCAGGAGTGAACCGTGGGATATTCCATTATTTAGGCTAGACAAGAAGCTAGCAAAGGAGACTGAGAAGGGGAAGCTACTAACATAGGAGGAAACCCAAGAGAGTGCACACGATGAAAGCCAAGATAAAATTATGCATCAATAACTTAAAAATGGCATACTAAAAATGTCTAAAGACACTGCAGAGAGAATTTTCCATCACCTGTTGACTACTTCTAGGGCTCTGGGCAAAATGATTGATTTCTTCCTTAGTCTCTATTTCCTCTCATCTTTCTCTGACATTCTGGCCTCAAATTCAAAGAAGCTTCTCTGGGTTGTGAAGAAGGTTGCAAAATTTCTTCTATTTCCTTCTATCCCAACACAAGCTCCAGTTCATTGGAGACTATTTTAGCTGGATGTGGGTCCAGTGAAAACATCATGGTGTGAATCATCAGTAGGTCCAAACTTCTTAAAGTGTGTTTGCCATCCTCCTGAATGCAGCCCAAGTAAGCAAAGACCATTGCTGAGGGAGGCAATGTAAGCTACCACTGCAGAGTCTTCAAGACAAAAATACTGAATATTTTTGAATGTGTAATAAAATAAAAATTGTATTAATTGTATTCCTCAACTATTTATTTTGCAAGAAGGAAATATGAATCTTCATTTTATTTATATGTTCAAAAAATACGTTCTGTTTTAATATTCTCATTAACTCGTTAATTATGTTTTGTATTTTTGTAAGGAAAAGCAAAGAAGTATTTTCCCCTTACAATTATGATAATCAAATGAGTAAGCTTTCTTTGTGTTTAAAAAATAACAACATTTAAACTCTAATATTAGAACAATTTTTTCATTGTTATGAAAGTATGAAGCCAGGGTATCAATAGTTATATAGATACGTTAAAGATCTCTCCTTTCTTGATAGTTCTACCTGATCTGGTTTAAGAACTTCAAGGAAAAAAGACTTCTTTGTTTAGATGTTTTATTTCTAAACATCATCTGTGGAACACAATATAAAGAAGTACGCTTCGCAAGGAAAGACATAACATGATATTGAAAAACGAGAGGAGGCTGATGGCTGGTAGAGTGAAAATGATGCTGTTTCATTCATTGCTGTATACACTACTCACAAACTCCTTGTCTGTCTTCTCTCCATCAGCATAAAATAAGTATCATAGACCAAGAAATATAAAACATGTAAATACTCCCAAGGTAGAGTATTTCGTTGTCTGTTAACGTGTGCTATCTAAGCAAAATTGACCCATTCAGTTTTCAAACTGCAATAAAATCATATTGAACTAGAATGAATAAGCCAGAATTCCCAGCCTGTGTAGTTTTAGTCTACATAGAGGAGAAAGAGTCAAAGGTTAAAAGAAAAGGATCCACAACTCACATGGAAGGATTCCAGTTCTACTTTAGAAGTATCAGTTCTGCATCTTTCGTTTAAAAAAAAAAAGTAACAAAGCTAGTGAACATTTAAAGGTCTTTACTTATTTTTCACAGAGCATTAATTTTACTGTGCTTTTCAGACTCTCCCGTGAGGATCTGGAGTTGGCTGAAGCAAACAATACTTTGTAGTACACCATAGAAGTCCTATTCTCACCTCTATTTTTGATCCTGAATTTTCTCATATCCACAATAACTTAAAGCAATAGCTTTGTTCCAGAAGATGAAGCAGACCTTGAATATTTGTAGATTCTTTGGAGGGTCATGAGAGATAATGAAAGCTAGAATTCCAGAGGGATTGCTTGAGGATTACTGCTTGCAGATCAAGTACTTTTTTCCTGGTTAATTTAATTCAGCATTTAATGATTTTTTTCACCTAAAGTTAGTTTCTCTTTAGGTGTATCATTCAAAAAGCTCTAATGTTTTAATAGTCTATTTGTTAGTTTTGGAAGCTCCCTTGAATTTTTAGAACATAATTATTAAAACACTTTTTTGACAACAAAGAGCCTAATACCAAGAGGTATTTGCAAGATATTATATTTTTTTACTACTATCTTTTTTATTTAAAATGTTTTTTAAAAAATTTTGTGGGTACATAGTAGGTGTATATATTTATGGGATACATGAAATATTTTGATACAGACATGCAATAAGCAATAATCACATCATGGAAAATGGGGTATCCATCTCCTCAAGCATTTATTTTTTGTGTTAAAAACAATTCAATTTTACTCTTTTAGTTATTTTTAAATGTACAATTAAATTATTCTTGACTATAATGATGCTGTTGTGCTATCAAATACTATTGATCTTTATCTTGCTCCAGGAAAATGCATGGCATATTTCAAAATTTATTAAAACAGAATGACATATAATATTCAGTTATACTCACTTAAAACTGTTTATTGATTATTTGTCCTCTCCATGTCAATTCCTGTTGAAATTTGATTGCTACTGTAGCACTGTTTCGAGATGCAGACTAATGGGAGGTGTTCGGGTCATGGGGACACTGCTCTCATGAATAGATCAATGCCATCATGTGAGAATGAATTCTTCCTCTCATGGGACTGGATTAGTTACCACAAAAGCAGATTGTTATAAAGAGAGCTTGCCTCTCATGGTTTGTTTTTTTTGCACATGCACACTTCCTTTCCCACCAATTTTCCACAATGTTATGACCCACCACGAGGCTATCATTAGCAGCAGGCTGGATGCAGGTGCCTGACCTTCCAAGCCTCCAGAACTGTAAGACAAAATAAAACCCTTTTCTTTATAAATTACCTAGTCTCAGGTATTCTGTTATAGCAACAGAAAACTGGCTAAGACATTAGTCATATGTGTGAGGCACCATGTGGGATGACAAAGATGCATGATAAACATCTATTTCCCTTACAGAGTTTAACCTAATCAATAGAAATGAGACTCCAGTCCAGTTCTGTAAAGTCATGCAGAGACATCACCTTGTGCCTGGCTGTTAAACCTTGATCCCATCCTGAAAGGTTTAGAGGATACTAGTCAACTTCCTCACAGTCCATTGTCCACCAGGGAAACCTGAGCATGTCCTTAGGGCCCCAGAAGCATATTTTATTGTCTAGTGCCTAGCATATAGTATGCATTCAATGAATATTTGTTGAACAAGTGAATAAATGAATGAATGAATGGATTCTGCAGAAACTAAATGACTCAAAGTGGCTTCTAACTAATCCCAGGCAGTTATATATACTGGGAGAAATAGGCTCTTTATATACCTAACTTCAATGGTAGAAACATGCTTTCCATATGAGTCCTAGAGACATCTTGTTATATCTAATAGACTAGGTAGTTTTCATTATTTTAGGATTTTCTTTGGACAGTGCTATGGTTTGAATGTGTACCCTTCAAAATTCATGTGCTGGGAAACTTAATCCCCAATGTAACACTGTTGGGAGGTGGGGCTTTTCAGGAAGTGTTAAGGTCATGAGGGCTCTGCCCTCATGAATAGATTAATGCTGCTATAGAAAGGGCTTGTGGGAGTGGGTGTGTTCTCTCTTGCCCTTCTGCCTTCTGCTACACGAGGACATCAAGAAGGCTGTCACAAGATTCCAGCACCTTGACCTTCCCAGCCTCCAGAACTGTGAGGAAATGAATTTCTATTTTTTACAAATTATTCAGTTTCAGGTATTCTGTTATAGCACACAATGGACTAAGACAGACAGTGATGCTTTTCTGACATTTTAAAGTTGATATCCATAAAAATCACTCATGCAGATTCTCAGGTCTCCATCCTCCCAGATTCACTTTCGGGGGTTTGGATTGTACAGAAGCATTCCAGGTGATTCTGATGTAGGTTCCTATAGGCCGCATTTTTAGAAACACTATTGTTGAGTACAGATAGGCACATTGATCTTTAAGATTTAAAAGGCTTTATAACTAAAACTGTCTAAAAATACATGCTATTGGCTTGAGAATAATTTTGAAAATAGAAATTAAGATTTCAAAATCACAAGTTACATATGCAAAGTGGCTTTGCAGTTATCAGAAAGTGTGATAAGCAGGGCTACTGAAATATGTGAGATCACCCATCGTTACCAGTGATTAATAAAGATTTAAGCAAGGCTGAAATCAATAGGTCAGTTGTAATGGCTATTCCAGTGTTGTTACTGAGTTAGCATATGATTTGCGGTTCCTAGATCAATAAAGATGAAATGACTCTTCAAATTTTTAGGCAAGTGTGTACGTGAAAAGAAGCTAAAACAGGACTAGCTTTAAAAAAAAACAAGAGAAGTGTTTATTCAAGGACAGTTTTTTTCCTCAAGTGGTTTTATTGGGTCAATGTGATACCAGTTGCCTTGACAGCAACAAATTGTAACTCAAAAGTTAACTTGAAGCTTTTCAACTTGTTCATGTAGGCATACCTGAGAAATATTGGAGATTCAGTTCCAGACTACCAGAATAAAGTGAATATTACAATAAGCCAATCATATGAATTTTTTGGTTTCTCAGTGCATATAAAAGTCATTTTTATGCAATACTGTAGTCTATTACATGTGCAACAGCATTGTGTCTTTAAAAAACAATGTAATGCCTTAATTAAAAATATTTTATTGCTAAAAAAAATGCTTAGCAATTAGCCTTCAGCAAGTCATAATCTTTTGACCAGCAAAAAGGAGGCTCCTGTCTTGATGTTGATGGCTACTGACTAATCAGGGTGGTGGTTACTGAAAGTTGTGGTAACTGTGGCAATTTCTTTAAATATAAGACAACAATAACTTTTGCCATATGAATTGAGTCTTCCTTTCACAAAAGATTTATATGTTTCATTCAGTGTTGTTTCACAGCATGTTACCCACAGTAGAATATCCTTCAGAATTGGAATAAATCCTTTCAAACCCTGCTGCCGCTTTATCAACTAACTTTATGTAATATTCTAAATCCTTTGTTGTCATTTCCAGTCTTCACAGCATCTTCACCAGGAGAAGATTCCATCTCAAAAAAATCACTTTCTTTGCTCATCGATAAGAAGCAACTCCTCATCTGTTCAAGTTTTATCATGAAATTGATAAAGCAATCAATTACAATCCAATAACATCTTCAGGCTCCACTTCCAATTCTAGTTCTTTTGCTATTTTCACCACATCTGCAGTGACTTCTCCCACTGAAGTCTTAAACTCCTCAAAGTCATCCATGAGAATTGTAATCAACTTCTTCCAAACTTCCGTTAATGTTGATACTTTGACCTCCTCCCATGAATCATGAATGTTCTTAATGGCATCAAAAATAGTGAATCCTCTCCAGAAAGTTTTCAATTTATTTTGCCCAGATCCATCAGAGGAATCACTATTTATGACAGATATAGCCTTATAAAATGTATTTTTTAAATAATAAGACTTGAAATTCAAAATTATTCCTTGATCCATGAGCTGCAGAATGGGTGCTATTAGCAGGCATGAAAACAGCATTAACTTCCCTGTACATTTCCTTCAGGGCTCTTGGGGGACCAGGTGCATTATCAATGGGCAGTAATATTTTGAAAGGAATCTTCTTTTCTGAGCAGTGGGTCTCAACAGTGAGCTTAAGATATTCAGTAAACCATGCTGTAAACAGATGTGCTGTCATCCAGACTTCGTTGTTCCATTTCTAGAGGATAGGCAGAGTTGATTTAACATCATTCTTAAGGGCCTTAACATTTTTGGAATGGTAAATGAGCATTGGCTTCAACTTAAAGTCACCAGCTGCATTAGCCTCTAGCAAGAAAGTCATCCTGTCCTTTGAAGTTTTTAGGCCAGGCATCAACTTCTCTATATCTGTGAAAGTCCTTGATGGCATCTTCTTCCTGTAGAAGGCTGTTCCATCTCCATTGAAAATCTGTGTTTTAGTGTAGCCACCTTCATCAATGATCTTAGCTAGATCTTCTGGATAACTTGCTGCAGCTTCTCCATCAGCACTTGCTGCTTCACCGTGCACTTTTATGTTATGGAGACCGCTTCTTTCCTTAAACCTCATGAACCAAGCTCTGCTGGCTTCCAACTTTTCTTCTGCAGCTTCCTTACTTCTCAGCCTTCCTAGAATGGAAGAAAGTTAGGACCTTGCTCTGTATTAGGGTTTAGCTTAAGGGAATGTTGTGGCTGGTTTGATCTTCTATCAGACCAGTCAAACTTTCTCCATATCAGCAATAATGCTGCTTCACTTTATTGTCATTTGTGTGTTCACTGGAGTAGCACTTTAAATTTCCTTCAATAACTTTTACTTGTTTTACAGCTCTCCTCCTTATTCTCCTGTGGCTCTTGTGTCGTGGAGCTAGAACACACACACATTGATCGATTAAGTTTGCCGATCTTATACAGGTGCAGTTCATAGCACTCCAAAACAACTACAGTAGTAACATCAAGGATCACTGGTCACAGATCACTACAACAGACAACAATAATGAAAAAGTTTAAAATATTGTGAGAATTACCAAAATGTGAAACAGAGACATGAACTGAGCATGTACCATTGGCAAAATGGTACCAATAGGCTTATTCCATACACGGTTGCCACAAACCTTCAATTTGTAAAGAGTACAATATCTGTGAATCTCACTAAAGCAAAGTGCAATAAAGTGAAGTATGCCCATATATTGCATGTCTATACTTGTAAATGCATTTTACAAGTAGGACTAACATGTGGTGAATAATAAATCTGTTAAAAACTCGGAAAACACCCCTGAACCTAAAAGAAAACTTAAAAAATAAAAATAATATAAACAAAATAAAATGAAGTAGTATTTGCATATTTTAAAAATTCAGAAAACAACATCAACTGATGATTTGCCTCTGTGCTCACTGTCTTAGATCTTTGCTTTGAAAAGGATCTGTTTTATCTGACACAGCACAGAATCAGTAAAAGCAGCAGGTTAGAACACTGAAAGAATGAGCGATGTTGGCATGAGAAGCTATGTGCAATCTCTGTTCTAGAATTTTCTATAAAAAAGTTTTTATATTAAGTGTTTTAGAGGGCAAGTGGTAAGAAATAAAATGACTACTTTGAGGCAAATTATGTAAAGGAAGAATTTAAGGAGGTCGTTCAGGAATAGTTGTTTTAAAAAGATGACAATAGCAAGCTAAATTGAAACCTTAGAACCTCAAGAAGCAAAAGGGGAAATGTCTTTTGTTCATCTTACCTCCAGGACACTGTAGATGATTAACAATTTATAACAAACAGAAGGAGAGGATTTTTGAAGAGAAACCAGGTAGCTTTGAAGATATGTCACATTTTGGTGCTTGTGTTACGTATAAATCCTCTTATTTGAAGTGATCCGAAAAGATAAGTAAGCTGAAAAAGTCAGGAATCATAAAACCACCTATCGTAAATATGAAACTCATCAATGCTTTGCTGTAGTGGACAAGCCTTCTTCTTTTAGTGTAGAATTATTGGAGTTCCAAGTTGTCTTACTTACGAAAATGCATGGTGTTAGGTATTGAATGGAATTTTCTCTGTTTTCCTTCTTTGTTTTGTTTTTCAGGCCTCGAAAATTAAGTCTCATAGCTGAAAACAAAAAAGACTTAGTAAACTACCCCTTAAATTTACAAAAATAGCTATGACTGGGGCCAGCCGTCTGCCTCCAGGACTGTAGAGAAGAGGCAGGCAAAACCAGCTTTTGTCTAATTATCCCTCTGCCCTACCCTGTGCAAGTGGAAGACTGGGAAGAACAGAGAGCCAAACACTTTGGAAAAAGTAGTGTTCAATAAGAGAAATGATCCCTTTTCCCCTAGTGAGGGGAGGCTACATTCTGAATGACTAGGGAGCATCTGGAGAAAAGAAGCTTGACATTACATTCCTGAGCTGAATGTTCTGCTTACTGATCTGCCCTGCTGACACCCAAATGGGGGAAAGAGCATCAGGGAGCCACCCTCTTGAGTTCCCCATGAATGATGGAAGATGAATTTTGCTTATTCCCATAGAAGCTGTTTTGGATTGAGAGACCTCCCCCTGTCGCATCTATCCATGCTCAGGCTTTAAATATTCAGTTACATCAGTAACTATAACAATCAATTAGTTGTAAAGAGACAATGCCCGTTTTTCCTCTCCCTTCTCCCCATCCTCACACCAGAGGGATAGCTAGGGAGAAAGGCAGGAGAATATGAGAGCCATGAGAGAATAAGGAGAGCTTTAAAACAAGTAAAAGACTAAAATTTTAAGACAACTGCCTGAAAAACTGGAATGAGATGGTTCTAATGATGAAAAGGGATCACACGGCTTTGCCTTAAAAATAAGATTCCTGAGGCTGTTGCTAGAGCACAGTTAGTATCAGTTACTCCTAAATGAAAACTGTTTCATATGTATACTGGAAGAGTTGAAATTTTCACTTAAAAACCATACTTAAATAACCCACTCCCATCAGGTAGTCTATGGTGGCCTATATGTGTGTGTGTGTGTGTGTGTGTGTGTGTTTATATTTGTGTGTTTCTTAAATGAGAACTTATACTCCAGGGAAGCAATCTCAGTAGAGCACTCTTGAGACTGTTTTGCTCTACCCACTCCATCTTTTACGTTTCTTACCTTTGTCTAATTTGGCAGCTTTTTAAAAAACAATTTGTACTAATCTAGTCTTTCCAAAGAGAGTCAACATTTTCACAACAACAGTGTTCTTCTTTTTGCACAAACTCCACTGGCTTATGCAATATTTAGTTAAATCACAAAATTAGAAAGACAAGCAAAAGTGGCATCAGTCAGTTTGGAAGCTAACACAACTCTTGGGAGGTATTCAACCAGAACAGTGCATTCAGAAATGGGGAACATAGTAGGAATGCTCCTTACCTGACTGCTCTCTGCTGTGTTTGCTTGCTTCACCCTCCAGGTCAGACTGACTGGCCCGCAGCACACAGGATGCTCACAGCTAATGGGCATCTCATGCATTTTTTTAAAGCTATGTGAGAAAACGTGTCTAACCTCATTGGATCATCTAGGATCACCATGTATGAATGTAAACTATTTTCTTTAAATCATAAGTATCAGTACAATTGGTGTTTGAGAAGATGCTTATTTGATATAAAGTTACTCACTTCTGATGATCATCAAGATAAAATCAATAAAATCTCCTTGAATACAAGCAGCAGGAAATAACACCATTCATCTTCAAGCAGTAGAAAAAAAGTTATCCCTCTCTAAAGATCCTTAAACATCATCCACCTCTGTTTCTAACTGCATTTTCTACAGATTTCAAACCCCAATTTAATCAACCGTATGCAATATGCAATAGTATGTTAATGTCTAAATGTCTGCATTGATCCCTCTAGTAAAGAAAGCTGATATTAACAGAGTACATTCAGATGCATGCATATTATTTCTAGTCCCCATCCAAGAGTCTTCTCATTGAGCTGTTACCTTAATTTCACCTAAAATATTACAGCTGTCTCTAGGAATCTGTTTTTGTTTTCCAGGTCCTATTCTGTGAAAGTAACAGAAATCTAATCTGAGTCAATTCAAGTGTTTCCTCCAAAACACTTTTTTTTTTCTAAAACCAAAGACTCTTACATATTACCAAGGAATTGGAAACGGGAAAAATCAGATCCTGGAGATTCTATGTCATGGCTTTTTCTCACCTGGCAGATCTGTTATTTGTGGCTCAGTGTTGAGGACATGGGAATTATTTTGCTCTATTCTCATCCCACTAGGGCATGGAGATGGCAAGGCCTATACTCTCATCAACTTCTCTTCTGCCTCCTTTCCCATAACGCAGGGAATCTTTTAAAGTCTCTGCTGGAAGTCTCGCTCCTCTCAAATCCCCAGTTCTCACTCAGGCAAGTCTCACTTTTATTCCTAGGTCTTCAGAGTATATGCTTTTGAAATACAAAATCTAAGAAGAAATTTGACAGCTTTTGGATTTCTCCCTTGCTGCACCTCTTCCCTGAGAATGAGCAGAGATCAATTATAAATGAAGTTGGGGGTGGAAAGGCAGGCAGAAAAGAATAAAATAGCTGGAGGAAAAGAACATAGGATAGTATCTCAATAGCAGCATCACTATCACCTTCCCACTCTTCTCATCTGGAAACTTAACACAATTATTCTGTCCCCTTCCCAGTGGGGTCTCAGACCAGCCTGCAATTTCTGGTCTTGTATTGGCAAGTACTTTCAAGGGTTTAGTTCCACTAACCCCCTTATACACTGCTCAACTGGAACAATAAAACTTTAACATCAAGAGTTATTCAAGGATGACTTATCTGTCCCCAGGTTGTTTCCTAAACCACACCTCAATTATTTTCTCCATGTTGTTTCTGTTTTGACAATGGGACTTAACCAAATATCCAAACTCCAGGCTTCTCACTATTTTCTATTTTAATCAAACTGGACTTCTGCCTTTGTCTTAATTCCAAGTTTTATTTCCCAAATTTGTCTTTGCCTCTGTGCTAGGCAGAATAATGCCCCCTACCCAAGATGTATGTATTCGAATCCTCAGAAACTGTGAATATGTTATGTTAATGGAATTAAGGTTCCCTCAAAATAGGGAGAGTACCCTGGATTATCTAGATGAGTCCAATGTAACCATAAGGGTTCTTAAAAGTATTAGGGGAAGGAGTAAAAGAACAGGTCAGAGTCATGTGATATGAGAAAGACCCTACCCACTGTTGCATGTTTTGAAGATGGAGGAAGGGGCCATGAACCAAGGAATGTGGGCAGTCTTCTGAAGGTGGCAAGGCAAAGGAACAGGATTTTCCCTAGAGTTTCCAGAACAGAATTTAGCCCTGTGGACACCTTGCTTTTAGCTCTGTGAGACGCACATCAGACTTCTGACTTCCAGAACTGTAAGATGATAAATTGTGTCATTTTAATCCACTAAATTAATAATAATTTATTATAGCAGCCATAGAAAATTAATATAATCTCCATCTTGAGACCCAGACTTGGTCTTGAAAATCCTTGAAGTGAGACGTTGGATCTTGCCAGGACTCTAACCTAAAGATGATTTTTCTCAGGCACTTCCCTTCTGTCTTCCTTTGTAATATGTCCTCATGCTCTGTACCTGATGAGGTATCTTACTGCTCTGGTCTCTCTTTTGCTGCCCTCTTGTCTGTTAGAAATTTCCAGAAGTTACAGATAGCTTTCCCTGAAAGTTTATTCTCAACAACAATTCTGAGATGTGGCATAGTCCATTTGTTATCTTAGCATCCAATATATCTGGTCTGTATCTACTTGACATTGTAAATTGTCTATGTAATATCAGTCAATCCAGATTACAGCCTTGACTAGCCTTTTAGAATATGATTTCCTATCACCTCTGTCTCCCTTAATCCCATGAACTGCTAATATCTGGATTTCGTCTGTGATAATTCCCTGGAGTTCTGCATCAAACATCGTGGTAGGGAAGCACATGGAAACCAAACAGTTCCCTTCCTCTGGACATGTAAACTGCTCATCCGAGAATGACATTTTTATTTTTTGCTTTTCACAAACAACCCTTACTTTTATTAATTATATTCTACCTTAATTACATTTCTGTTATTAAATTGCCCCAAGTGGATGAACTGTTGACTCTCATTTTTTATACAACTTGGACAGAATCTCAGATGTGTTGTTAGTTTGCACTTTCACATAGTTCCAGTGTCATTTCCAATTTCCTATAATTTTTCTTATAGCTGTAGAATTTTGTGTTATCCAGGTCTGTATGATATTTAATACATTCTTTAAAGTGGGTAGCAGAAAACAAGGCTGCCTGTGCGTCTTCACCAATTATTAACACTTTTCTATTCTAGCATTCTAAAAAAAGGCTTCCATCACTTAAATAAAAACTTTTGGAGCAATTTTTTGGGGGGTCAATGATATTAAAAACACTGGGACTTTTAAATAGCATTATGTCCATCATTTAATTCTTGTTTATTGCCACAAACAAGTAAATAATTTGTAGTTTTGATACTTAAATCACTCGAAGAATCCATGATTAAATTGATGGCATTATTTTAGTCCATTTAATACATAGTGCATGCCTTCTATTGCTATTTGAATTTCTAACTTAGTGCAAGAGCTATTGGATGTGATGCATTCTTGAAAAATGGATTCAGAAGCCTGTTTCTTTCAGAAGACACTACCTCCTTTCTCACTCTTAGCTGATTGTCTTGCCTTGTAACCATGGAAAATCAAAGGAGCTGAGTGTTCTAGCAAGCTGAAAGATAGAATGTGTCCTTTATCTTTGACAATTATGAGATCCCTGGTCACTTTACATAATGTGGTTTGGTAGAGACAAAAGCCAAATTGCTGTGGGTTGAGACATGAGTGGAAAGTGAGAAAGTGGAAATAGCCAGTGGGAAAGATGAGAAGCAGAGGTGAGAGAGAATGGATGTTAAGGAAAGGGGACAAATGTTTAAAGAGGTGTTTTACAAAGGGAGAGACTTTAGGATATTTATTGGCTAAGAGAAGAAGTCAGCAGAGAGACAAAGCCTTTCAAGAGAGGTTATGACTGAGGGAGCAGGCTCCTGAGGAAAAGGAGGAGATGGAGGGCATGCAGTTGAGGGCTAAAGCGGAAGTCCTCCTCAGTTGTTAACAAGAAGAGGGAACTAGCACTTTTGGAGCATAGAGGATGGAAGTTAAGGATGAACATGAATAAAGATGTATTCATAGGGAGGTGGGGCTGAAAGTTGAAGAATCATCCTCCACAAAGACGGAGGCTTTGGCATCTGCTGACAGTGTGGAGGTCATGGAGTGAATGATGGCTTGAGGAAACTAGTGAAGATTTACAACATTCATGGAGAAGAACGTGAGAGAAATCTGAGAAAGGACAAGCGAAATAGTCAAGGGGTGGTACTGTGCATCCTACTGAGACTGACCTTGTGAGTAGGTAGTAGTGCTTAGCTGTGTGGTTGTGTGATTTCTGCCAGCAGTGTTCAGCCTCTAGATGTAAAAGCAGAGAATGTAAGTGATGGCAATAATCCAGAGATTGGTTTTTGTGGGGGGAAGGTGGGGGATGGAAATAATTATAGGATGGGGCTAAGAGGGCATTCAAAGTAGAGGTCCAGATTGTGTAGGGAAGTAAGGGAGGTCAGGAAAGAGATGACAGACTGGAAGAAAATAGGACAAAGAACACCTTCATCTGATGCTCACAGCAACCCTCCAGATAGATAGTTTAATCAGCCAGACTTTGAAGATGAGATATTAGGTGACTTGTACGGTGAGGTACCTAGAGAAGTAACCGAGATGAGCTACACCTTTTCTACTCTACTGTGTCTAATCTTTCAAGGCCCCACAGTTCTCGCTCCATTCCTTTCTCTGCACCCAAGTGTATATAAGGGAATATTTTTGCGTATTTTGCAAATTTAACTCAAGTAACCTTAAGCTTCACCAATCCGTACCCACACAAATGAAGTCACAGCAACCCAAATTTTGTTTGCTTATTGCTTCTACCTTTGTAATATAGCACTTCACCTCCTGGCAAAACTTTTCTGCCCCAAGCATTGTTTGGACTCTCTGATGGTGTGTCACATCTACTCATAAAACTGTCCATTCCCATTGGGCACTTTCTGCATTGTTGGTTGACAGTCCAGGCCAGTGCTCTGTTAGAACCCCCATGGTACTATGCAGTCACCTGTGACTTACAGAGAAAGTTCCTTAAAAATAAAGACACTGAGGCACAGAGACATTAGTCACTTATCCATAATAACAAATCTAGTAAGCAGCAGAGCTGAAATTCAGACTCAGGTAGTCTGTTTATATTGTGATCCTTTTCAGGATTTCAGTACCAATGTTATACTTTCTTCATAAAATGCTTTTGGGAATGTTCTCCTTTTCCTAAGCTTTGGAAAAATATAAACATCAGTGGAATTGTCTGCTCGTCTAAGGTTTTGTAGAAATCCCCTGTGAAGTTCACTGGGCTTTGAAACTTATTACCAATTTTAGTTCCACTATGGAAGTCAGACTATTTAACTTTTCTATCTCTTCTGGAGTTTGTTTTTTATTGTTACTATTATACAAAAATTATACTAATGTACAAACATAAAATTATGTATAAATATTATATAGATATACAAAATTAAATTTTTGTATAGTATTAGTCTTTTTTGGTTTTTAAATTTATTTCCAGGGTGTTTTGTAAAGTAATCTCTTAACTTATTTATTTTCCCCAATTTGTGGTTTCTGTGGCTATTTCTAATTGTCATCTGTTATTTTATGCATTCATAATTGCCTACTTAAAATTATATTCACTTCTTGTTTACTCATTTTGTTCTTTTATAATAAAAGCATTTTTGGTTATTTATTAATAATAGTTTTTTGGTTCTGACTTTATTTTTAGATTTTTCTTAAGTCCTCTTTTCTTTTTTCTTTAGTTGTATGTTTATTACATTTTATTACTTTTTATATATTTACAGCAATACATTTTACTCTGATCACTGATTGAGCTCTAGCCTGTACATGCTGGTATATAGTATTTTCCTTATCTCTTTTTTGGCTAGAAATTCTGTAAAATTTACTCAAGAATAAAGGTTTTTTTTAGAAAAATTTCCAGGTGAAACGACCTTTTTAAAAAAAATTGTTATTAACTTCAAGTTACAGCACTGTGATCAGAAAATGTTTTCTGTACCAATTCTGTCTTTTGAAAGTTATTACATTTTTTGGCAAAATAAATTTTCTAAATTGAAAAAAAGGAAAAGAAAGTTATTATATTTTTTTCTGGTGGTCTAATATGTAGCCAGTTTCCCAACAAGTCCGTGGATACTCAAGGGAAGGTGTATTCTCTATTTTCATTACACACGGTTCAACACATTTCCATATTGTGTAGTTTGGGTCTTCTGTAGCTTTAATTTTGATTTTCGTCATCTTGCTCTATCTTGGATTCTCTTGAAGAGAACCTAGAGTTGTCACCCAATCTGAGGATTGTTTTTTTCTTTAAAGAGTAAGTTAAGCCTATTTACATGTTTTTATATGACAGCTACATCTGTTCTTGATTTTCTCATTTCAGTGTTACTTTCAGGTTTTGTACTGATATAATTATAATTCTTGTATCCTTTTCTTATATCATAGTTCTTTCTGTTGACATTTAGCAAGGTTGGTATATTTGTAAACATCCTAGAGTTCACACAAACCTAGATGGTATGGCCTTCTACACATCTAGGATATATGGTACAGCCTATTGTTCCTAGGCTACAAACTGTACAGCATGTTACTGTACTGAATGCTATAGGAAATTGTAACACAATGGTAAGTAATTACCATGGGTAGAGACAAGGAAGTCAATTAAAGAATTTCTCTTCATTGATAATGATGGGGTAAATGAAATGCATAACCTAGACTTGAAATTATAACCAATTCACATTAAAAAAAATTTTTTTCCCTTTACAAAAATAACTCATGCGCATTGTAAAAATTTTAGAAACACCCATCTAATAATTGAGAACTATACACTCATAAGTGGGAGTTGAACATTGAGAACACATGGACACAGAGAGGGGAACAACACACACCAGGGCCTATTGAAACATAGAGGATGGGTCAATAGGTGCGGCAAACCACCATGCCACATGTATACCTATGTAACAAACCTGCATGTTCTGCACATGTCTCCCTTTTTTTTTTACAAAAAATAAAGAAAAAAAATAATTGAGAACTATAAAAGCACTATAGGTAATATTGCAATGTATGTCATGTCAATTTTTTTTTTTACTAAGCATAATTTTTGTTTCCCTTTTTTATAACATTCCTAAGGAGCACAAGAGGATTAGAGATGAAATCCTTCTAACAAATTGTAAACTCTCTATTCTAGCTACTATGCTATTATCTCTCATAGAAGTCAATGCTGAATTCCCAATAGAACACCATATCTTGGGGCACCAACCAGCAGTCAGGTTTGTTACTTTAGACTTCTTCCATCATAGAGGTGCAGTGGTTTGTTCTTATTGGGATAAATATTTTGAGTATGAGTTTGCTTTTCCGATCTGCAATGCTTTTGACAGCTCAACAGTGGACTTAGGAATGCCTTGTTCGCCATCAGGATATTCAATGACCAAGGAACTAATTTCACAGTAAAAATAATTCTATCAGTGAGCTCGTACCTATGAAATACAGTGGTAAGACCCATAACCCAGAACCAGTGGCCTGGTGGAAAAGTGGAATGACCCACTGAAGACTAAGTTATGGCACTAATTAAGAAACAAAATCCTGAAAGGTTGAGATTATCCTTTAGTGGTATATTTTTTGAATCAGCAATGCTTTTATGATGGTCTTTTTCTTATAAGCAGGATACACGGGTCCAAGTCTAAGAATAAAGGGATGAAAATGGAGATGTTCTCTCTTTCTATTATACCAAGTATTCTACTGATGGACTTTTTGGTTTTTGATCCCATATCTCGGACTTTTTAGGTTTGGATGGCATGGCTCCCAAAGAAGGATGTCTTAACAGGGAGAAAATGATACAATGTAATCGAAAGCTGCGTCCACAACCTGGACACTTTGGACTCCTCATGCCAATAAACGTTTGGGCAAAGAAGGGGGTTACTCTACTGGCTGAGTAACTCTTCCTGATTACCAAGAGGAAATTACATTGTTGATAAACAATGGGGTCAAGGGAAACAATGTATGGAACCCCAGAAAATCCCTAGGGTATCTCTTAATGCTCTGATATTCAATAGTAAATGTTAATGGAAAATACTACAGAAAATAAAAACAGCAAGATCACTGGGCATTTAGATTCTTCAAGAAGGAAGTTTCAAGGGATCATGTGGCAAGAAACTCAGATAGCCTCTAGGAGTTGAGAACAGCTCCTGGTTGACATCCAGCAAGAAAATGGAACCTCAGTCCTATTACGACAAGGAACTGAATTCTGCCAACAAGAATGAGCTTGGAAGCATAATTTTCCTCAGAGCTTCTAGATTAGAACTCAGTCTAGCTGAACTCTTGATTTCGGCCTTGTGGTATCTTGAGCAGAGAATCCAGCCATGCTGTATTGGACTTTCAACCTACAGAATTGGTTGAAAGAGCTAATAAATGAATGCTCTTTCAAGCCACTAAGTTTGTGCTAACTTATTGTGCAATAACAAGAACTAACACAACTGTTCACTTACTCTTTTTTTTTTTTATCCTTTCTCCTTCCCTCTCATTGTTTTATATAAGGATTGTTCTTAAAGGCTAACATTGCAATTTAAACTTTAGGTGTAATCGTGACTGAAAGGGAGATGTCATTAACATCGTCTAGAGATTGAAACCATGACTCATTTCCAGAGAGGGATACAGTGACTGACAAGATATCTTCATTTTGTGGGGAACGGATAAGAGCAGAAATGTTTTATTAGTGTTGTATAAAAGTTGAAATATATAAAGAAGAGTGTGCGTAGATGCTAAGTAGCCCTAAGGGTGGAGTGGACTATTGTCTCTTAATTCCAAGTCTATACTTCTATACTGTTTGCAATGATGCTGAGACTCTGAAAAATTCCCCTTTGTCATTTGGTTTCCTCTTAGGTTCTGCTGATAGGAAGCACTAGATAAAGATTAGATGGCAGTGTTACCAGAAAGGGGTCCTGATCCACACCCCAAGAGAGAGTTTTTGGACTTTGTGCCAGAAAGAATTTGAGGCGAGTCCGTAGAGTAAACTGAAAGCAAGTTTATTAAGAAAGTAAAGGAATAAAAGAATGCCAATTCCATAGGCAGAGCAGCAGTATGCACTGCTCAACTAGGTATACTTATAGTTATTTCTTGATTATATGCTAAACAAGGGGTGGATTATTCGTGAGTTTTCTAGGAAAGAGGTGAGTAATTCCCAAAACTGAGGATTCCTCCCCACTTCAGACCATATATGGTAACTTCCCCACATTGCCATGGCATTTGTAAACTGCCATGGTGTTGGTAGGAGTGTCTTTTAGCATGCTAATGCATTATAATTAGTGTACAATATGCAGTGAGGATGACCAGAGGTCACTTTCATCACAGTCTTGGTTTTAGTGGGTTTTACCCAACTTCTTTACTGCAACCTGTTTTGTCAACATGGTCTTTGTGACCTGTAGCTTGTGCTGATCTTTTTATGTCATCCTGTGACTAAGAATGCCTAACCTCCTGGAAATACAGCCCAGTAGGTCTCAGCCTCATTTTACCCAGCCCGTATTCAAGATGAAGTCTCTCTGGTTCAAATGCCTCTGATAGCAGGAAAAGAAGAGAAGAGACTTCTTTTCTTATTATTTTGCTAATTATCCCTCCTAGCAATGACCCTTCACTAGGGTAATAGCAGTTGGTTCCAATCTTCAGCTTCTCCTGGAACTTTTGGAACAGCCCTCATCACACGCCTTCAGAGGTACCAGCATCAGCCAGGTCATGTCTGCACCTCAGAGCTCTAGCTCCTCAGAGATGGTGTTTGAGCCATAAGTCCCAGTAGCCCAAGATGTTCCTTTTGTTTCTCTATTATTTCTATATTATCTCAGTCTTTCCTTTTTGCTTTTCAGCACTCTGATACCTGTAACCTATGTCCTAAATGACATTTTCTCTGTTGAGAGAACTAGTGTGGTTTCTGTTTCCCTCACTAGACCTTGAATGATGTAATTACTTATAATTCTATCACATGGGCTCATCTCAGGGCCTAATGAAGGGCCTCACACATTGTGTATACTTTACAGGTGTCGGCTTAATTAAATAATGAATTATTGGATCACTAAGGTGTATTTTTGTCAGAAAGGATCATGGTATACAAGATCACAAGTAGTTTCAGTGCAGACAACACTGTGCTAAGAAGGACAAGATTTGATTTCTACCTTAAAAGCAGGATGTGGAAAGTTCTATAATAAAGGGACAAAGTGCTAAGGAATAGAGAAAGGTGATAATTCTACTGCAGGAGATGGGAGAGCCTAGATAAACCATAAAAGACTTTATGAAGGAAGTGAACACTAAAGAATGGGTAAATTCTTGACAGATGGATGAGTAAGGGAATTTCAGGTGAAGGAAATTGACTGAACAAGTTTCAGAGGCTGGAAATAGAAATATGTGCTCAAGTAATGGTGAATAGTATAACAGATTTTAAGAAGGCCAATGTATTAGAATGCAAAGGGAACCATAGTGGGTCATTAGGTTGGAAATGTAGAGCCATACTAGAATTAGCTGTGGTCTCCAGGGCCTATGGTAACTCATGAAAGACATCATATCTAGAAACTCCATGAGGGTCATATGTATGTTGTTCATTGTTGAGCTCTAGCTTAGTACAGGTGTATTTCTATTGCATAAAATTGGTATAATTAGCATAGCACCTGCTACATAATAGGAATACAATAAAATACAATTGAATAAATAGTCACTGGAATTAGCAACAAGGATGTCAATGGTAACCTTGAGGAAATGACTTCAGTGAAATATTGAGAGGATGTGACCGACCAGGTCTCCGTTAGCAACCAGAACAGTCAGCCTTCACCAATATCTTAGTGTAATTCTAATGAATGTATAAGTTAAACACTAAAGAACTGGAGAAACTGGTGCCTTAATACAAAGGCTAGAATGTAAAAACAGGTCCATTAAGACCCTGCCTGGGCTTTCTCAGAGCTTAGAGTTTAATTAAAATAATGGAGACATTCTTGCACACCTTTTGCCAGGACCCACTTTAGATTAAGTAATTTTTTTAAGGCCCTGAAGTAGTTGTCTAGACCTTGGACCCTAGTTAAGATTAGGTAGAGTGAAACACTTTGGCTTTTGGCTTGTAGGTGCACTGAGTGTATATGAGCACTAGAAAAAACTTGTAACTTTGAGTTGGTCTGATGAGTTGGTCTGATGGGTTACTCTGACTTTCTCCCTGTAACTGGTTGCAGAAATAAACTGGTTGCAGAAACTCCCTTCTTTCCCAGTCTGTCTACATCTTGTTATTGGAGCACGAGAATAAGCAGCCTGACCTTGCTCTGTCTGGGAACGAGGGGAAGATTCATAATTCTAAAAGCTAAATGAATTGATATTTTGGATGAGTTTGCAGTTGTTCTACTTCTAGTAATTAAATAGTTTTAAAAGTTTCAGTTTAGAATTTTAATATTTAACCTTACCTAGCTACAAAAGTGTGTGTACCAACAAAACAGAGGAGTAAACTAAGATAGACGTATATATGTATTCCAGTCTGCAAAGACTCCAACTCAGGACACAGGCAAAGGGAATTCCCAGGGTGAGAGGGAAGAACATTCCAGGAAGGCAAGTAGCTCATGAAGGAAATTAAAATATTTTACCCCAAGTTACATTTCTTTTACATATTTTGAGATGGCTGTCAGAGAGTCAGCAAACAAAAGTGGCCCTGTAAAGCTGTCTGGAAATTCATAACTGTAGGCAATTTACATTGATACAGTCAGGTCTTCCCTTGTTGGGATCTAGGAAAGATTAACTGAGAGTCTCACATCTTAAAGATCTAAAAAAAACCTCACTTACCATTTATTCTGTCTGAGGGCTGCTATCTGTAAGATTTCATCTACCTTACAAGATCACATTTATAAGCCAAGCCTCCTCAACTCTCCCTTACATAATCCATCCTGCCACTATAACCTGTTTTACCACCATAACTTGTTTTGCTCTGAGCCCACATTCTTTCTATAATCTCAAGATGATATCGAAGCTTTGAACCTTATTGTGGGGTTCGATCTTCATTCTGAAGGCTCTTGAGTATACGTGTTAAATAAAATGTGTATGCCTTTTCTTCTATTAACCCATGTGCCTCATGTCAGTGATTTTTCAGCTAACCTTCCCCTTGGCCAATAGGGAAAAGCTAGCAATAAGTTATATTTGAGAAATCCAAGCAAATTAAAAAACAAAGGCAATTATTAGCATTAGGTAAAACAATAGTAGGAAAGGAATAATAATATTAGTATGCCACATTTACCAGTGTATTGGGTTTGCTTAGGCAAATTCATGGAAATGCTGAATTTTGATTTAACCAAAAATCCTAATATAACAATAGATAGGAGAAGGGAGCAGAAAGAATGGCATAAAAGAACCAAATCCTGATCCATCATTATAGGAAGTAAATAATGTCTAAAACTGATAAAATATAATATCATACACATGTTATTTAGAGAAGTGAATTATATATAAGTGCCAGAAGAGGCCGGGCATAGTGGCTCACACTTCTAATCCCAACAATTTGGGAGGCTAGAATGGGTGGATTACTTGAACCTAGGAGTTTCAAAACCAGCCTGGTATGGTGAAATCCTGTCTCTACAGAAAATACAAAAATTAGCTGGACATTGTGGTATAACTGCCCAAGAGCTTCTTCCTGCCCACCAGAAGGAGATACACCTTCTTCCTGCTCACCGCAATAGAGACACACCTATGCTAAAGAAAGACTACCATACTGTAGTAGAAAAAGACTTTAATAAATATGAGGCCAACCATGACCTCCATGGGAAATGGAGTCCGTGCTCAAATCATCTCATCTAAAGCTCATAGATTAGGGGTTTTTCAAAGGCACTTTGAGGGAACAGGCAGGGGTGGCCAGGTAACAGTTGCTTGCTGCTGATTGGTTGGGGTGGAAATGAAATGATAGGAGTTCAAAGCTTTCCTTCTGAGAGATGAATCGCTTCTGGGTGGGGCCACAGGAGCCCCACCAGGTCTGGGTCCAGGTGGAGCCATGAGTCTCAGACATGCAAAAAGCCTGAAAAGATATCTCAAAGGGCTAGTCTTAGGTTCTACAACAGTGATGTTGGTTGCAAGAGTAATTGGTGAAGTTGCATATCTTATAAACTCTGGAATAATGGCTGGCAATGGTTCATGTCTGCATCTTAGCAGGACTCAGCCTCCTCTCCTCCCTGCAACCTGATGGCCTCCCATTAGTGTTACAAAAGCGAATGAGTTTGGGGGCAAGGCCTATTATCATTTAAACTATAATCTGGCTCAACAGCTCAGGAATAATTGAGGGAAAGGCAAAAGGAGGGTCATGGCTTCCTCTGCTTACTGCTATATACTTTTTCTCACTAATATTAATAATACTGTTATAATTTTCTCCCTAATAATAATTTTTACAAAGGCAATTTCAGTGACACGTGTCTGTAGTCCCAGCTACTCAGGGAGCCTGAGGCAGGAGGATGGATTGAGCCCATGAGAGAGGTCAAGGCTACAGTGAGCTGTGATCCTACCACTGCACTCCAGACTGGGTGACAGAGTGAGACCCTGTCTTTGAAAAAAAAAAGAAAAGTGCCCGAAGAAACACCTAAAGAGTCTAACTAAAGTGGTTGCCTCTTGAGAGGTGAATAAAGGAGAATGGAGATTGGTAGAGCAGGACAGGGGGCCATTGTTAATACTATGTGGCTTTTTAAACACTGTGTGCATGCATTACATTGATAATTAATTTTAAGTGAAAATTTCTAAAAGCATACTCAAACTATTAGCAGTAGATAACTCTGAGAAGTGGGCTTGCCAGGAAAGTGGCCTTTTATTTCTCAGTTTAAATCTCTATGCTATTTGAATTTTTCACAATGGACATACATTACTGTTTTTTTTTTTTTTGAGGTGGAGTTTCGCTTTTGCTGTCCTGGCTGGAGTGCAATGGCACCATCTCGGTTCACCGCAAGCTCTGTCTCCCAGGTTCAAGTGATTCTCCTACCTCAGCCTCCCGAGTAACTGGAATTACAGGCATGTGCCGTGATGCCCGGCTAATTTTGTATTTTTTAGTAGAGTTCAAGAGTGTAGTAAGTATTCAAAAGCCACATTTAAAAAAACCACTATGAATCATTTTAATCATTCATTCAATGGATATTTATTCATTTTGTAATTCACATTTGTGCAGAACTTGATGGGTTCTTCTTGCCCACTGCACAGATAAAGCCAGTTCACTGAGACAGAGGTATAGCAGTAGAGAGAGTTTAATAATTGCAGGGCCAGCCAGGTGGAAGGATGGGAGACATTTCTCGAATTTGCCTCCCTGAAAGCTTGGAGGCTAGGGTTTTTCAATAATAGTTTAGTGGTCAGGGGAATAGGGAATGGAGAATGCTAACTGGTTGGGTTGCAGATGAAATAATAGGGTCTGGAAAGTACCTCAAACACCAATCTTGGGTTCTATGACAGTGATATTAGCTATAGGAGCAATTGGGGAGTTTACAAATGTTGTAAGCTCTGGCTGTGTGACTCCTAAACCACAATTCTAACCTTGTGGTTAATTTGTTAGTTTTACAGAGGCAGTTTCAGTCCCTGAGCAAGGATGGGATTAGCTTTGTGAAGGAACTGTTATCATGTTTGTTTTAAAGTTAAACTATATACTAAATTCCTCCCATAGTTAGCTTGTCCTATGCCTGGGAATGAATAAGGGCACTTTGGAAGTTATAAGCAAGATGGAGCTAGTTAGGTCAGATTTCTCCCACTGTTATAATTTTTGAAAAGGTAGTTTCAATTTTCTTTTATGGGCTAGGCACTTTGTTAGTCACAAGGAGTTCCTTGGCTACAGGAAGAATCAAATAAACTATCACTCAGAATACAGGGTGAATAAGTACTGTGCTAGTGAGATTCACAGGCAGAGAAAGGGACTATAATTCAGACTGCATGACTCAAGGAAATATTCCCAAATGAGGTGACATTTAAAAATGTTTTTGAAGGTTGATTGAAGATTATCTAGGGAGAAAAGAAGGAAAACAGCAAGCAATATTTAATGGTGAAACATTAAAGCTTCTTCATTGTGATTGAGCAAAAAACCCAGTGTTCCAGGTGTCACTAGTTCTACTCAACATTGTGCAGTGCAATGAGGCAAAATAAAGAAATAAAAGGTATGAGGATTCTAAAGAGAGAAACAAAACTGTTTTGTAATGATGCAGTCATTTTTAAATGTTATAGTTTTTGCATAGATAATCTAAAAGAATGTAAAATAAATTATTAGAATTTATAAGTGAATTTAGCAATATTTCTATATACAAAATCAGCATACAAAATACATTCAATTTCTACATACTAGTAACAAACTCTTAGAAAATAAAATGTTTTCAAAATGATGCCATTTATGACAGGATAAAAACATCAAATACCTGGGAATAAATCTCAGGTGAGAGACGCTCAAGAACTCTATAGAAACAAATATATAAAATCTTTATAGCAACACTGAAAAAGATTTAAAGATATGGATAGATGTATCTTCTTTAAGTGGCAGAAAATTCAATATAACAATGTGATTTCTTCGTAAATTGATATAGAGTTTCAGTGCAATCTCAAAACAATCTCAACTTTTTTTTCCGGGAACTTGCCAAACTGATTGTAAATTTACATGAGAACATAAAAGATTAAAAATAGCCAAACACCCTTGAAGGATATCATGACTGAATAAAATGTCCTATCTACTTAATGGTCATTAGTGTCAAAACCACTATAAAGAAAAGTGAGGTGAGGATCAACACATGCCTGTGGGATATGGCATTACTAAGTCTCTCAGTGGTAACAATGTGATCACTTCATTGACCTGGCGTAGATGGACATAAAACGGAAATTGATTGAGAGGTAAAGGAGTGATTTGAAAGTGGAGACAAGGAACACACTACAGTGTTCTTTGAAGAGGTATAGCTCTTAAAGAAAGAAAAGACAAGGGTGCAGGGGTTGAAGAAGTTTTTACTTTGTATAGGCTGGACTCATTTTAACACATATGCTTGATTTTAAAAAAAGATTTTGTGGAGGAAGCAGTTGACAGAAACAGAGAAAGTGGTAAATACTGGGTAACAGTCTTTGAGGAGATAGAAATGTGTGGGATCTAACATGTATACATGGAATTGTCCTTCTGTAGGAAAAGGTGACTCATTTCTTCTGACACAGTAAGAAAGAGAATGGGAGTAGTGTTGGGGTAGGCAGTTGGTGTAAATTAAAAGCTGGAAGAATTTCTACTTGTTGCCCTTCATTTTGTCAATGAAGTAGGAGGAGGAACTAACAGCTAACAAGAGGGAGGATGGAAAAAGTAATTCACTGGGCCTTGGCGAGAGACCTTGGAACATCCATTCAGAGAACTGAGATGTGAAGAAGCTTAGAGACTAATAAGGCATTTTCTGAGTTATCATGGGGAGCCCTACTGCATTTGAAGCCATTGATGTATAAGCTGGGGCTTTATATTTAAAGTTTAGTGTCTAGTAAGAAGAATTAACGTAAGAGCAGGGTTAACAACATGCCAGTCGCTCTTATTATCATGTCAAAACTCACAACAGCCCAATAGGAAGGTACTATTATTATCCTCATTTTTTTTTTTTTTGAGATGGAGTTTCACTCTTGTTGTCCAGGCTGAAGTGCAATGGCTCAATCTTGGCTCACCACAACCTCTGCCTCCTGGGCTCAAGCAATTCTCCTTCCTCAGCCTCCCGAGTAGCTGGGATTACAGGCATATGCCACCATGCCTGGCTAATTTTGTATTTTTAGTAGAGATGGGGTTTCTCCATGTTGCTCAGGCTGGTCTTGAACTCCCGACCTCAGGTGATCCACCCACCTTGGCCTCTCAAAGTGCTGGGATTACAGGCATGAGCCAGCACGCCCTGCCTATTATCCCCATTTTATGGAACAAAGAAATATGACTTCCTCAGGGTCACACAGCTAATAAGTGGTGAATCTGGGATTCCATCCTAGGCAGCCTGAATTCAGAGTCCACATCCTTAAACACTATGCTATACTGCAGTTGTTTGAAATTTTGTTTTGTGATCTCATCCTTTGGTGATCTCTGTAAATAGATTAATGGATGGTACAGATCTGTTCCTTGTTGAAAAGTGATATAAGATAATCTGGGCTGTTAGGTTTTTGTTTGTTTGTCCATTTGCTTTTTTGAAATCAAATTAATGAAGAATTTTATGCCCAGAAAGAGAACAGTTCTTTGATATCTGGACCAGTGAGCTTTTGTGTTTCTCTGTGTACTCTTGACCCATGGCTACAATTTTAGAAGTGAAGCTATAAGCTCACTATGTGTATGTGTCTGGAATTCAGAAAGGTCTTTACCCCCTTTTGTTTGAGTGTGCAGTGTTTTTCTATCTCTGGAGGATGTTAACCAGTTAGATTATAAAGCATCTCAAATTAAAGAAACTTTATTCTGAGCTCCTTGAGCTCTCAATCTACATTGGTTTATAGATACAAATGAATGCATATAGAAATGGAATATTCCCCATATTTCAGAAAATAAAGACACTTTTAATATTTTTAATGTACTAAAAAGTTTTTAGAAAAACCAACTCAAAAATATTTTAGAATCCAAGTTCGTGTAATTTTGGCAAATAAGACTAATTGAGTAATTTTTGTTTAATAAAAACAACTATGTCTTCTCTGACTTACCAGTGTTGAGTACATTTTTATTCTATTTGCATATGTTTTTCCTAAATGTATACAGATCAAATAAGGTAACATTATTCCTACTTAATGTTAAGATTATGGAAAATATAAATTTATGTTAATTAAATTGAGTCATTATTCTACATTTGATCTTAGCCAAAAGGCCAAGAAATGATGTTCCAAAAAACTTTGAATTTTAGCAGTAATAATGTTTTCTAGTATGTCAGTTTAAAGATAATTTCCATAATTTTAAAGTAGCTTACACTTTGGAGATGATAGGAATAGGTACAGTGGTGTGTGGAGGCTGAGGTAGGAGGATTGCTTGAACCCAGGAGTTTGAGGCCAACCTGGGTAACGTAGTAAGATCCTGTCTCAAAAAAAAAATGTTAAAAAAAATTGGGAATGGGGATGATAGTAAATTGAGTTAATTAATGAATCTTCATTGGATACCTAGGTCATATAATTACCAAGCATGATTTTATCTTTTTAAAGTTTTGCTTTTAATTTGTATATACCAGAGAGAGGTTATATATTTGGGCCATGTCAGTGAATGTGTTCATTTTTGCCACCTTCACAAGGCGTAAATAGGGGTTGTGTGACTGTAGAAAGTTGTATGATGAGCTTTGCCTGTTTGCTGAAACACTTGTAGAGGTCCTAACGTTCTCAATTATTATCCCCTCCCTGTTTGCTTCATGTAATAGAAGTTAGTTACTTTGGTTAAAGATTATAATTAATGAATGGCTGAGATACCCTAGCAGAAATAGTGGTGGAAAAATACACTGTGCATGTGCCTTTTTTATTCAAGGAAAAAGAGTACTTATAATCCTTAATGCAGTAGTGTTCAGCTTCTTTTTCCTTTTTGGTGTCTGAACCTCTTTATATTCTTGGGGCTTACTGAGGACCCCAAATAACTTTTATAAATGTGGATGAACTATCAATAGGGGATTAATTATCAATACATACTATACTAGAAATGAAAACTGAGACCATTTAAAAATACTTATTTATGAGTTCGTTTAAAAATAGCAATGATGAACACATTGCGTGTTAGTAACATTTTACTATTACAGTGAAATTAGTGCTGACCTTTCAGGTGCCCTAAGATCTGTCTTAAAGTGACAGATTGAATGAAGGACAAACCTTGGAAAGTGAATTTTATTTGCCCTGGCTTACAATACCTGAGTTTGAAAAGAAGTTATGAAATGTGTTAGAATCTTAGCAAAGTATGCTAGATTTTGATGGCTTTATTTCCTAGGTTTACTGCTTATTAACTTTGCTTATATTAGAGATAGCTGTTTTTTACTTTCTAGATAGAAATTCTGTGTCTAATCAGAATAATTCCCTGGGCTTTATGTTGATTTTATTATGTCTTTGACTATGTAAAAAAAAAAAGGAACAAAGGTTTGTTGTTCCTCATTTGTAAAAGAACAAAGATTCTTTACAATCATGCTGGCTTCTTTTATTTTAAAATGCTTTATTGACACTTTGATAAACAAAGAGCCAAATGTTGTTTCTCAGTCACCCATAATTGTATATTAACCAAGTGTCCAAGACTCCTCTGACAACTTCTTTGATTTTCGCCTTCCCCTAATCAGATCATAAATATAGAAAAAGTTAAGTAAATCTTTCAGAATATCTTGAACACATAAAGCTATCTTTGTGATGTCTTAGAGGGCTCCTGGAAAATCACAAAAGTTTGTTATTTCACTGTACAAAAGGAGAGATACTAGAAATCATTAGATTTCTTTATTAGTTACTAGTAATGAGTTGCATGGGAAGTACAGTCAAATAAGAAGAGATACTTGGCCTTCCCTATGTTAAACTTTTGTAGGTAAATGTCATTAATATAAATATCTTAGAACTGTATTTTTTATGGAAAATTCCTAGAGATTCAACAGTGCCCTCATCATCCATGATATGTTTTTATTTATAGCAGTTCTGATGGTGCTTTGCCTGATAGTAGGCCATAGCAGTATAATGTTATTAGTCATAATTTCAGTTATTTAAAATGCTAAATAGGCCACAGCCTTAATTCTTTAATTTGAATGTAGCATCTTCTAGGCCAATGGGTTTAAATTGGACATGTACATCAGTTTACCCATGTAAGATAATAAAAATACAGATATCAAAAAACTATTCCAGACTTTCTAAATCTCTTAACTTGATAGTCAGGATATTCTTACTATAGGCTTAGACTATTCTTGGTATATTAATTATGTTTCAGGATTATTATACAAATAAAGATTTTTCCCTTTTAAAAATTTATGTTCATCCATTTTTGTCTTTTTCCATTTTTATACATCAAATGTAACATTCACTAACTTTGTTGAAATAGGCATAATCATTGTTTGCAAGACATTTTGTGGACATTTTTAGAATGACTTTAATATCTTTGCTTTTTATGTCCTGAATCTAATTTCCTTGTCAGTTGCATTATTCTTATACACTTTTGTCAAACATTTCACATATGAAAATTTTCAGTAAAAGTTGATTTTCAGGGAAACTCTCTTTGCTGTACAGATAGTTTTTATTTTACTCTATCTATTAAAAGCTATAAATCACAGATAGTTTTTATTTTACTCTATCTATTATAAGCTATAAATCATGTTTTTGTCATGTTTGTGAAAGACTATGACAGGTAATTATTGACACTCTGAAAAAAAAAAAATCTTGAGTACAGGTTTCTGATGGTGTCATTTAGACATCTCTGAGAGCATACCATTGGACTGAGTTAGGATTTTCAAAACTCTTTTTAGCCAAGAAGTAAATACTTTCATAACACTACTGACACTTACTCCATCAGAATAAGAACTTTACATAGGACTAAATAAACTGATAAGATAAAATTTATTGTGATTGCTTGTTTGGAATAAAGTTGAATTTGTTTGGAATAAAGCTGTTTTAGTGTTTTTTTTTTTTTCCTGTATTATGTGAAAAAACTTCTCTTTTTCTACTTAAGCTATCTGTAACCCACAACATTTTTAAACAGTTTTACTGAGATAAAAGTAACATGCCATAGATTTTGCCCATTTAAATATAAAACTCAATGCTTTTTAGTGTATTCACAGAATGGGTATTGCCATCACCACACCATCAACACAATTAGAACATTTTCATCATCCTAAAAATAAATTCTGTAGTAATTAGCAGTCATTCCTCCCATCACCTCCAGTCCCGACAAAAACTAATCTATTTTCTGTTCCTATAGATTTGCCTATCCTGGGCATTTCATATAAATGGAATCATGCAGCAATGTGATCTTTTGTGACTGGCTTCTTTCACTTAGCATTGTGTTTTCAAGATACATGCATATTGTAGGCATATCAGTACTTCATTCCTTTTGATTGCTGAATAAAAAGGAATATTTAATTGTATGGATTTGGCACATTTTAGTTACTTTTTCATCAGATGATAAACATTTTTGTAACCCACAACATTTAAAATTATATCTGATTCTCTCTGACACCTTTCCTCCCTCTACCACTGCCCCTTGAATTCCAAAACTCTGTTTCCTTATTTTTCCTAGAAACATAGTAATTTTCATAGTTTAATTAAGCATCTGCCATCCTTTTTACTAGAATACAATTAGAAGAAACAGATATATGAGCAAGATCATGCCTGAAGTGTCATATTTGAGAATTATGCTAATTGAATTAGATATGGCCATTTTTATGGACTAAAATTGGCTTTACTTTTGGAGCTAATGCCCACAAAATCCTTCCAGGAAAACTCACATGATACCTGGAGAGTTTAGCCTTACATGAGCTCAGAAACATTACCTCCTGGCAGACCAGGAACCTTATACACTTGGGGGACCTTAAGGAGAATGTATAGATAGTGCAAATGAAATTTTGTGCAGAGCATTTCTTGGGCTTGGTTTCCTAGCCTCCAGATTACAAATAGTAGAGATCGTTAAACCTGAGTTTTTAATGTAAACTTCCAGCAAAGCTAATTTAGGAAGGCCTATGTGGTAAACTAAAACTTCCCACACCTATATAAATAATCAGGCCAAATCTAATGAGGCTAGTTTTATTTTGTGATCATAAATAATCATTCCTAGAGATTACTTTGATCTCTAAGAGATAGGGAGTATAAGGAAAAATATAAAACCTTAAAATGGGCTATTAGGGTACAGAAGATGATTCCCATAAAAATGGCAAGCTCTAGTTTGATTTGTAGGACCCTTTAAACCTCATGTTAAAATTTGATCCCCAATGTTGAAGATGGGGCCTAATGGCAGGTGCTTGGTCATGGGAGTAGATCACTCATGAATGGCTTGGTGCTGTTCTTGCAAAAATGAATGAGTTCTTGCTATATTAGTTACTGTGAGAACTGGTTGTTAAAAAGAGCCTCCCTCTGTATTTTTGCTTCCTCTCTCACTATGTGATCTCTGTATATCCCAGCACCCCTTCACTTTCTGTCATGAGTAGAAACAGCCTGAGGCTCTCAACCAATGCTCAGTCTTTTAGCCAGCAGAATCATGAGCCAAATAAACATCTTTTCTTTATAAATTGCTTAGCCTCAGGTATTCCTTTATAGCAACACTAAATGGACTAAGACAGAACACTGGTACTGAGGAGTGGGGTTTGCCATAAAGAAGCCTGAAAATGTGGAAGCAGTTTTGGAACTGGGTAATAGGCAGAGGCTAGAAGAGTTTGGAGGGCGCAGAATAATTTTTTTAAAAAAGGGAAAGGTTGGAACTTCTTAGAGATTGGTTAAATAATTGTGATCAAAATGCTGATAGAAATATAGATAGAAAAGACCATGCTGAGCTGTGGTATCAGATGAAAATGCAAAACTATGGGACTGGAGCATAGATCACCCTTGTTACCCTGTAGCAAAGAACTCGACTGCATTATATCCATAAAGCCCTAGTAAAAAGTTTTACTAGGGCTTTATAAAAGGCTGAAATTAAGAATAATTACCTAGGATAACTGGGAGAAGAAATTTCTGAGCAGCAAAGCATTCAAAAAGTAATGTGACTACTTTTAGCTGATTACCATGAGATATAGTGGGAAAGGAATGATCTAAAGGTGGAATTTATAATAGAAAAGGAAGCAGCACATAAAAATTTGGGAAATTCACAGCCTGGCCATGTGGTGGAGAAAAAAAAGCATTTTTAGGAGAGGAATCTAAGGATGCTATGGAGCAATTATTTGCTAGAGAGATTAGTACTGATAAAAGGGAGCCAGGTGCTAATAGTTGAGATGATAGGAAAAAGACCCCCAAAGCATTTCAGACATCTTAAAGATTACCCCTTCTCATCACAGGACCAGAGGCCTAGGAGGATATAATGGTTTTAGGAAACAGACCAGGGATACTGCTAGACTGCACCACCTTGGGATGCTGCTCCCTGCATACTGGCTGCTCTGGCTCCAGCCACAGCTCAAGGGGCCCCAAGTACTGCTCAGGTCACCATTCCAGGTAGTGAAAGTCATAAGCCTTGCCAGCTTCTATGTGATTTTAATTTTATAAGCTCCCAGAATGAAAGAGTGGTGGAGGCTTAACAGTTTCCACTGAGATTTCAGAGGGTATATTGGAACATCAGTGCCCAGACAGAAGCCTGATACAGGGGCAAAGCTCCCACAGAAAGGCTCTACCAAGGCACTCATGAAAAAAAAATGTAGAATTGTTGCCCCTGCAGAAGGCTCCCACCAGGGCATTGCCTAGTAGAGCTGTGAGAGCAGGACCACCACCCTTGAGACTCCAGCATTAATAGAGCCATCAGCAGCATGCAACTCCAACCCATGAGAGCATCTATAAAGGCTGTGCTCAGCAAAGCCATGAGGGCAGAGCTACTCAAGGGCCTGTGAACCTACCCCTTACACCAGTGTGTCCGGGATGTGGGTCATGGAGTCAACAGAGATTATTTTGAAGTTTTAAGATTTAATTTCTGCCCTCCTAGGTTTTGAACTTGTGTGGGGCCTGTTACTGCTTTCTTTTGGCCAATTTCTTGCTTTTGGAATGGGAATGTTTACTCAATACCTGCACAACCATTTTATCTTGGAAGTAAGTACATTGTTTTTGACTTTTCAGATTCACAACTGTAAGGAACTTGCCTTGAGTCTCAGATGAGACGTTGAACTTTTAAGTTGGTGGTGGAGAAAGCTAAGACTTTGGGAGACTATTGGGAAGGGATGGTTATATTTTGCATTTGGGAAGGACATGAGATTTGGGGGGCTAGGGGCAGAATGCTATAGTTTGGTTTGTTTGACATGTCAACCTTAAATAATGTGATTGAGAAAATATGATTCAGTATAGAGTTTGAGCACCAAGATTTAGGAATGCCACCTGGGAACAGACTCCAAATGAATGGGGTCTGCATTCCAAAAAGTGGAGAAGTAAAAGTTTTACTTATGTAGGCAGAGACAGAGATATTTTAGCAGAATTACAACATTTTCCACAGAGAGCAGTGCACACCTCACAGCAATTTGATTGGTTACATTTACATTCCAAGGAAGGTGACTTTATTACTCCATGAGGAGGTATAGTGATCTGAGGAAGTCTTACCTCTGGCTGCATTTGGCTTTATTATTTACAGGGGAAAAAACCCAGAAATTGCAGCTGTATGTTGCATGACTCAGGCTGCACAGCCAAATTCCTCTCAAGGCTAAGAATAATTTAAAGTTCTAACAGCTTTAAGTTTGAATTATTTTAAGTTTGAATTATTTCACTTCACAGACCCTACCAAAATCTCATGTTAAAATTTAATTCTCATTATTGGAGGATGAATCTAATGAGAGATTATTGGGTCATGGGGACATATCCCTCATTAACGTCTTGGTGCCATGCTCAGAGTAATGAGTGAGTTTTCACTCTATTAGTTCCTGCAAGAACTAGTTGTTAAAGAGAGTGTGGCACCGCCTCCCTCCCCATCTCGTTTTGCTTCCTCACTCACTATGTGATCTTTGCACACACTGGCTCCCCTTTGCCTTCTGCCATGAGTGAAAGCAGCCAGAAGCTTTCACCAGATCCCCAGTCTTTCAGCCAGGAGAACCACGGGCCAAATAAACTTCTTGTCTTTATAAATTACTCAGCCTCAGGTTTTCCTTTATAGCAACGCAAATGGACTAAGACATGGGACTTGGGCATGCTAAACGCTTTTGAAAATTGAAAGGTCTCAGAAATAAGCCTCAGAATCAAGGTCCCTCTAACCTTGTTCCTCTCCCACCCAGTGTAGGGAAGAACTCTCTCTGGAAGTTCCTTATCTGATGAAGAAACTTTATTATCAAAAGAAACACAACTGTCTTCTATTCCCTCCCAGTTACCTCATTATCTATTGCAGAAAAGAAGACGGAAGAATGCAAGCACACCTGGACGAACTTTTCCATGAGATAATGCCACCTCTTGGGTTCATTAAAATTCCAAAGAAATTCATGTATAAGTTAATTTATCTCTGGTTCATTTATTCTTCCTAATAATCTCTTAGTGCCCCTCAAAATATTGTCTACATTTCCCATCTCATCTCTCCTCTACAGAAAAAGGGTATATAAGGTTCTATATCCCATTGGGGGTAGAGTAATCACTCTGTGATTCTCTCCCATACAGGTTAATACATTTGCATGCCTTTTCTCCTATTAATCTGCCTTTTCTTCAGTTGCTATTCAGTTGAACCTTTAGAGAGCAAAGGGAATGTTTCCTTTCTTGGTTCCTGTAAGACAAAAGAAATTACTGAGTATTTTTTTTGTGTGTGAAATGCTGGAGCCTCTGGGGATTATCTCATGCTACAGGAGTGTGTTCCTTTGCCTTTGACTAGGCTACTATATGACTCTGAAGAGATACATGTTAACTGGTAGAAAACTGATGGCAATGTAAATACTTATGACATTACATAGAAATGCAAATTAGCTGTGTCCAGTGGAATGTATTTCATTATTGCCCAATGGTTAGACCATTTTTTTTGGTAAACTTATTTCAACAACTGTACATAAATTTATGGTTCTTTGCCTTCTTCTATGAACTGATTGTAATAGGTCCCTGTTAGTTGATGGGTTAAATAAAAATATATGATATAATCATTTTATATTTGCATGACAGTGATGATTTTACCTTTTTTGAACATTATTCTTTAATCTGTCTTATCAAATCAAAATGATCCTTATGCCACCTCTGTGAAAGCAGCCTAAACTGCAGGGTGGGGCTGGTTGCATTAAAAGATAAAAAAGAAGGATGGAGCATGAGATGAGCTAAGGTGATTTTCAATGTTGGTGACTCTCAACACTCTTTTAAGTATATGTAAGAATGGGATAGGGGCAGGAAATACATGAAAGGGAGAAAAAACTCTTTGGTGAAATGATTTATGGTAGGATAAGAGAACTAGAAGGTAAATCAATAGAAAGAGTGCTGGGAGAATGTATTTACTCTCCTCCTTCTTCCTCCTAGATCTGGGTTCTAGACCCAATTCTGCCAACTATTAGCTGTATGACCTTGTATAACTTCTCTAACCTCTCTAGTTTCCTCAAATAATACTGACTATCTCCTAAGGTTGTTATAAGAATTAAAATTAAATCAAACTCTCATGTAAAATAATGATACTAACAGCTTGTACGGATGAAAAGGTAATACCTTTCCTCTTCCATCAGAAGGGTCATTGACACTCCTACATCAAAAGACAAGTCAGCAAGAGAACAGCGTTAACAAATTTATTTAACAAAGTTTTACATGAAATGAACCTTCAAAAGTGAACACCCAAAGACCCAGGGAAAGCTGTTTTTATACTCAGTATGATGATAGAAGAGGATAGTTGTGGAGAAACATGATTGGAGAAAAAGAGTATGATTTAATGGCAATATTTGGAGGGGTACCCAGCAAGTCCTATCCAGATTCTTCTTGGCCTCTCTGTGTAGCATTCCTTCCTTCTGGGTTTGGAGCAGGACTCTTCTGGAATGTGGGTCCTATGACTTACTTTTAGGAAAAGTATGTCAGAGAGTGACTTTTCTACGTTTTATGGCTTGCTTTCAGGGAGAGGAGTTCTAGTTTCTATGACCCGCCTTAGGAGGGAGAAAGTTCTGATTTCTATAACCTACCTTGGATGAGAACAGGAAACAAAGAAAAGAGGGCAAGAGAAGGTCAAAGAGACCTTGCTTCTGAGGCCCTCTCAATCTCCTTCAGTTCAAAGCACTCAATATGCCAAGGTTCCATACTTTAGGGTATTGTTCTCTTAGCCCTGACAGTATGTACTAAATAAATGTCAATTATTGCTGGTGGTATTTACTTTCCTCCTTCCTCCTCTTCCTCCTCCTACTGCTCTCCTTCTCCTTTTTTTTCTTCTTCTTCTTTCTTATTTCTTTTCCTCCTCCTTCTCCTCCTCCTCCTCCTTCTCCTCTTCCTCCTCTTCCTTTTCCTCCTCTTCCTCCTCCTCCTTCTCCTCCTCTTCCTCCTCTTCCTCCTCCTCCTTCTCCTTCTTTCTTCCTCTCTGGACCCCAGTTTCTTAACTTGTCAGAAGAAGGAAACTAGCTAGATCAATGTTACTCAAACTTTAATGTGCTTGACCTTGGGAAGCTTGTTTAACATGCATTCCTAAGCCCCTATCCCAAGTATTCTCATTTTGGAGGTGTAGATGGGATACAGATATCTGCCTTAACAAGTACTTCAGATAGTCCTTGCACATTGTGCTTTAAGGAGGAGTGTGTTAGATGATTTAAAAATTGTCTTCAAATATAAGCATCTCTGTATTTTCCTTCCACCTAAAATTCTTAGTAGGAATAGCATATAAAGTGCCCAACTTCCTCAAATGATAATAGAGTCTTCATTTTTGAAATCCTGAGGGAAAGAGTAGAAAATCTTAGCAAAAAAAATGAATGGGCCATGTTATAAAGTTATATCAAGGGTATGAATTGAACATGGTACTGGTTTAAATACACATAATTTTAGATGATGGCTTTGAATTGAATAATATTTATTGGTTATATCATTTGAAGTAGGAAAGAAACCTTAAAGTAGATACCTGTTACCAAGGTAATCAAGCTGGCTACTCAAAGTGTGGTGCAAATGATCACCAAAATCAGCATCACCTGGAAGCCTGTTAGAAATGCAAAATCTGGCCAGGTGCGGTGGCTCACGGCCGTAATCCCAGCACTTTGGGAGGCTGAGGCAGGTGAATCATTTGAGGTCAGGAGTTCGAGACCAGACTGGCCAACATGGTGAAACCCTGTCTCTACTAAAAATATAAAAATTAGCCGGGAATGGTGGGGCATGCCTGTAATCCCAGCTACTCGGGAGACTGAGGCAGGAGAATGGCTTGAGCCTGGGAGGTGGAGGTTTCAGTGAGCTGAGATCGCACCACTGCACTTCAGTCTAGGTGACAGAGTGAGACCCTGTCTCTCTCTCTCTCTCTCTCTCTCTCACACACACACACACACACACAAAGGAAAAGAAATGCAAAATCTAAGGCCCCATCCCAGATCTGCTGAACCAGAATATGCATTTTAACAAGATGTTTACATGATTCATTTGTACTTTAAATGTTGAGAAGCACTGACATAGAACATACAGTAACATATAAATCAGACAACAATTAAGTACAATATTAATCATGTGATATTTGTTAATTGTTCCCAGCTGATGGATGTTGGGCCACATTAAAATCATGTGAGAAACTAACATGCAGACCAAGCCCCAGAGATTGTGAATTACAAGTGGGACTCAGAAAAAAAATTTTTATGGTTCACAGTCAGCTATGGGAGCAGGGTATGAGAAGTGGGAGTTCTGAAAAAGGATGAAATGAAGCAGAAGAGTGGGCCTTGAACTGACCCTTGAAATGTGGGTTCAGTTTCTGGAGAATGAGGAGAATATATGCATGTTTGTATGTGGAAACAAGACTGTAAGACAATGTTATTGTAGCTTCTTCCAGACAGGGAGAAATAAAAGCACAAAATGAAGAAAATATTGCTCCCTGGGGAATTATGGCAGAATTTTAAAACAATAACATTTCTCTGGTTAGAAACAAGGATGATACCATGCTGCTCATAATATCTCAGGGGCAAATGTCACATTTGATTTATGTTTAGAAACAATTTGAATGGATAGAGCATTTTTCTTCTCAATTCCCACTTGGGGCTAATATATAGTCTTTTTCTCACATAAAAACAGTTTTCAACTCTTGCTCTACATTGAGCAGAAATAATCCAAGCTTGGATTCATTTAAGAAAACAGGAAACATTTCTGTGCATTGGCACTATAGTTTAACTTCAATGAGTTCATTAAAAATCAAATGGGATAGTGGATGTGATTACAATTTGAAATGTCTGAAATGCTATACAAATGTCAGGTCATGATATGACTCTTTCTTGACTTTCAGTGGTTTGTATTCCTTCTGCCTCTTTCATCCCTTCCCCCTTCAGTCTAACTCTGTGCACAACCTTGCTATTCACCGTGGGTCTTCTTGATTCCTGATGATCAGATGTTCCTCCCTCCAAAACTTCCTTGATACTTTTTTGTTGTTGTTAACTCTATACGTACATGTCCAGTGTTTCACTTTATAATCTCAGGTCTATAAATTATGCATGTATATACAGGTTTTCTCTATAAGACTTGAAGCTCTTTGAGGCATATGACAGTTTCTTATTCATTTTTTAAAATCTAATGCTGAAAGTTCACTTCCCATATGTTGGTGGAGGGGAGGAAAAAATAATTTTCTCCTCTATCCTTCTGAGTTCTTAATTAAGATGGATGTCTTTAACAAAAGATAGATTAACAAGAAAAAATCAAACAGAAGTTTAAAGGCATGTATACCTCATGTACACATGGGAGATACCCACGGGAAATGAATAACTACTCTTTAAGAGATGGCTTTGATTTCAGGCTTAAATATCATCTTTAACTGAAACCAAGAAAGAAGGGTGTTGGGAGGCCAGTAATGAGAAGGTGGCCAGGAAAAGCATGGCAGACAGGGTAAGGTTTGTAGTGCAGAAGTTTAATATAAAGACATAAAAGGAACTCTAAGGGATAACTTAGAGAGAGATAGAGACAGAGGGGGTTGGGGAGGAAGAGAGAGGAATCAAGGAGAAAAAACATGGAAGAGGCTCTGTTTCCCAGGGATGAGTTTAGACCTCATTGGAGAGGGTGTGGCCACAGCCTACTGGATAATGAAGAAGTTCGCTGGATTGCCCTGACCAGAGCTCGGCCACAGTCACAGACACAGAGGCTGATAGGCAGGGGCATAGAGGGAGTCAGGGTATCTGCTGCCCACTCACTGGCAAGGTGTTACACAGCCTGTGACACATGGTGCCTTTAGGGGAGGGCTGTAGACACTAATCACTGGGGCACCAGTGAGCCAAGGTTCTTGGGTGGGTATGCAGAGAGAGCTGGGGTATCATTGCCAGCATGAGGCCTGGAGTTCACCAGAGTCCACATTAGGAGGACCATGTCATGGAGGTCACTGGATCTGGGCCAGGCTGTGGGATCACTGAGTTATGGTACACTCTCAGCACATTGCTGGGACATTGCACCACTAGATGTCCCTATACACATGCACCATGCGGCAGAAGCAAGGAAAAGCAAAAATCAGCACAATGGAACCAGAAAAACAAGGCCTCCTCCTTCTGCAATGTACCTCCACTGACAAAGCTGACTTAAAGGACATGTTTACTCTAAAGGACAAATGATTAAAGAGTCTAGGCTATGGTTGCAGAGCAGGTACTGAAGGGTGAATTTGGAGTTGAGAGGCAATAAATTCGTGACTGGCATGTATTGCAAGTTGCTACCAGCTCTTCTGAGCTGCTACCGTCTATGAGAACGGCATGGCCCAAAGAGTCATTGCTTCTCCAGACTGAGTCCTACAATGTGGAGCAGACATGAACCATAGGTAGTGTTAGGCCCAGGCTGGCTGACATCGTTGAAATAACAGCCAACTTATGACTTATGAGTATCAAACAAATATTGTAGCAAGTTCTCGAGATATTCGAAGCTATTTGTCATACAAAAAAGATGACTAATATATCTGGCTTTCCTCGATATCCCTTATGCCAGTGCCTAGAGTACAAGATGAGATCAATATATAGTTTTAATTGAATTTTTATACAAACTGTGGGTCCATTTTCTGATTTGTCTGAAGGTGTAGCCCACATGTTGTCTAATGGGCTACAAATTGAGTCACCATTTCAAGTACACAGCAGATCAGGCATAACATCATGAAGAATCTTACTAGATTTCAAATTGGCCATTTTAAAGAAAAAAAAAAAAAACTCTTTTAATGGAAAACCCAGACCCAGGGATTGCTTTTTAAGCTTTTTGAATCCACACAGCTCATTCAGTGTGGAGCCTTTATATGATGCAGCTAGGCCATTAGGTCTGGCTTCATCATCTAAATTGGTACCTTTTTTATGTGGCTTTAGGGGAACAAGGTGAAAACTAATCAGAAGATTGCCTTGTATGTGAGCTGGCTATTTATTGCTCAAAAGGGTGTTATGGATGAAGAGAGAAAACAGATAATCAAAACATGGCCTCTACTTGTAGGGCTGCAACTATCATGGGTTAATTTTATGTTCCAATCTTTTTCACCTGTTTTAGGTCACAGCACATCACACCGTCACACATAACTGACTAACAGTGAAGAAGTCGGTCCTTTCTTACATCAGTTATTATGCTGATATTACTTTCATTATACCGCAAAGAATCATCAGCAGGAATTAACGCATTCTTCAGTCAATTGAAATTGTTTTATTTAAAAAGATATTCCCTTTCAAAGATGCCTGGTAGAAATTCTGGCATCGTATCCTAAATATAATTGTTGGTTTAGCTACAAATGTTGGCCATTGCTATCAATATACTCAAGGGCTTTTCACTGGTTTTCATGATGCATATAGTAGAGTTTCCCCCTAATTTATGACCAGAGCTGTGTTTATAGAGCTTATCACCTCTATATTCTGTCCCAAAACCTCACACTCCAAATGAACTACTCTTTATCTGTGTCACTTTGGACTTCATGCTGCTGCTGCTGCTACTACAGTAGCCACTACTTCCAAGTCATCAACATTGTGTCAGGCAGGGGTTTTGATTTAACTCTTCATAGCAGGCTTTTCTGATTAAACACCCTACAAACTCTACCTTTCTTAGTGGCATAGTTATTTATTTTCCTTCCAAGGATGTTCATTAAAAGGCTTTCAAAATAAAATAGTACATTATGTTCGTATTCTTTTAGGCCCACAACCTCTCTATATTTTATACTTTTAAAGATTCCTCTTTCTTTTCTTTCTTTCTTTCTTTCTTTCTTTCTTTCTTTCTTTCTTTCTTTCTTTTTTTTGAGATGGAGTCTATCTCAGTCACCCAGGCTGGAGTGCAGTGGCATGATCTCGGCTTTCTGCA
>CAUYLG010031129.1:0-29557 GCA_963573385.1 Cacajao melanocephalus | reverse complement strand
TCCCAAAGTGCTGGGATTACAGGCATGAGCCACTGTGCCCAGCCAATTTTCAGCATGTTTTTATGTGAAGATGTTTTCTTCTCTTTCATTTGAAGTATTTTCAATTTAACTCATAGCTTTCTTTATTGTTTGGATTTTTCTATTCTAAGAAATAATTTATCCTTCATGAACATAGATGCAGAAATGCTCAACAAAATGCTGCAAATCAAATCCCACAGCACATCAAAAAGCTTATCCACTATGATCAAGTAGGCTTTATACCTGGGATAAAAGGTTGGTTCAACACATGCAAATCAAATAAATGAGATTCATCACATAAACAAAACTAAAGACAAAAACCACATGATTATCCCAATACATGCAGAAAAGGCTACTGATAAAATTCAACATCTTTTCATGTTAAAAACTCTCAATAAACTAGGTATTGAAGAAACATATCTCAAAATAATAAGAGCCATGTATGATAAACGCATAGCCAATATTATATTGAATGGGCAAAAGCTAGAAGCATTCCCATCAAAACTGGCAAAAGACAAGGATGCCCTTTCTCACTCTTCCTATTCAACATAGTATTGCAAGTTCTGGGCAGAGTAATCAGGCAAGAGAAATAAAGTGCATCCAAATAGAAAGAGAGGAAGTCAAACTATCCCTGTTTGTAGATGACATAATCCTACATCTAGAAAACCCCACGGTCTCTGCCCCAAAGCTCTTTAAGCTAATAAAGAATTTCAGCAAAGCTTCAGAATACAAAATCAATGAACAAAAATCAGCAGCATTCCTATACACCAACAACAGTCAAGTTGAGAGCCAAGTTAGGAATGCAATCCCATTCACAACTGCAACAAAAAGAATAAAATACTTAGGAATACAGTTAACCAGGGAGGTGAAAGAGCTCTACAGTGAGAATTACAAAGCACTCCTCAAAGAAATCAGAGATGACACAAACAAATGGAGAAACATCCTATGTTCATGGATAGGAAAAATCAGTATCATTAAAATGGCCATACTGCCCAAAGCAATTTACAGATTCAATGCTATTCCTATCAAACTACCAATGACATTCTTTACAGAACTAGAAAAAAATATTTAAAAATTCATGTAGAACCAAAAAAGAGTCTGAACAGCCAAGGTAATCCTAAGCAAAAAGAAAGAAGCAGGAGGCAACGTGTTTCCCAGCTTCAAACTATATTATAAGTCTACAGTAACCAAAACAGAATGGTACTAGCATAGAAACAGACACACATACCAAAGAAACAGAATAGAGAACCCATAAATAATGCTGCTCACCTACAACCATCTGATCTTTGACAAAGGTGACAGAAACAAGCAATGGGGAAAGGACTCCCTATTCAATAAATGGTGCTGGATAACTGGCTAGCCACATGCAGAAGATTGAAACTGGACCCTTTCCTTACACCATATACAAAAATCAACTCAAGATGGATTGAAGACTTAAATGTAAAACCCCAAACTATAAGAACCCTAGAAGAAAATCAAGGCAATAACATTCAAGACATCAGCATGGGCAAAGATTTCATGCTGAAGATGCCAAAAGCAATTGCAACAAAAGCCAAAATTGTCAAATAAGATCTAATTAAACTAAAGAGTTTCTATGCAGCAAAAGAAACTATCAACAGAGTAAACAGAAAACCTACAGAATGAGAGAAATTATTTGTAAATTATGCATCTAACAAAGGTCTAATATCCAGCATCTATAAGGAACTTGGACAAGTGTACAAGCAAAAAACAACCTCATTAAAAAGTGAGCAAAGGAAATAGACACTTTTCAAAAGAAATCATACATGCAGTCAACAAGCATATGAAGAAAAGCTCAGTATCACTAATCATTAGAGAAATGCAAATTGAAATTGCAATGAGATACTATCTCACAAGTCAGAACGGCTATTATTAAAAAGTCAAAAAATAACAGATGCTGGCAAGGTTGCAGAGGTAAGGAAATACATACTGTTGATTGGAGTATAAATTAGTTCAACCATTGTGGAAAGTAGTCTGGTGATTTCTCAAAGAGCTAAAAACAAAACTACCATTTGACCCAGCCATCCCATTACTGGGTATATACCCAAAGGAATATAAATCATTTTACCATAAAGATATATACACGCATGTTCATTGCAGCACTATTCACTATAGCAAAGACATGGAAACAACCTAAATGCCAATCAATGGTAGACTGGATAAAGAAATTTATTCATTTAGGAATTTCTTTATCCAGCCTACTATCATGGAATATTATGCAGCCATAAAAATGAGGTCATGCAGGGGCATGGAGCTGGAGGTGATTATCCTTAGCAAATTAATGCAGGAACAGAAAGCCAAATACTTCATTTTCTCACTTATAAGTGGGAGTTACATTATGAGAACACGTGGACACAATAGGAGAACAGCATACACTGGAGTCAGCTTGAGGGTGGAAGCTGGAAGGAGGAAGGGGATCAGAAAAAATAACTATTGGATACTAAGTTTAGCACCCAGCTGATGAAATAATCTGTTAACCAAACCCTCATGACATGAGTTTACCTCTAACAAACCTGCACATCTACCCCTGAACCTAAAAGTTAAAAAGAAAAAGAAATAATTCATTGTGTCTTCTTTAAATATCAAGCTTTGCTTTTTATTTTTAGATCTCAAAATTATCTGGAACTTTCTTTGATATATGATGTGAAGAAAGATGCTAGTATATTTTTATTCATATGGATAACCTGTTATTTCAGTACTAACATTAAATAGTCAATATTTTCTTCTGATTTGTAATGGTTCTGTCATATACCAAATCCCAAAATCTATGTGATTCCCTTTCTGGGCTCTCTATTCCTCTCCATTAGTCTATCTCTCTCAGCAACAAAATTTCTCATTGTTTTAATGACCATGGCCTTATAATTAGTCCCAAAATCTGATATGGCAAACTTTCCTCCGCATTCCTCTTAAAATATGTATTTGATATTATCCACCTTTTGTTTTGTCAAACGTATTTTAGGGGCATCTGTCAAGTTAAAAACCAAACAAGAAAAGTGTTTACATCTCTTAGTGTTTTTAATAAATTGCAATGAATTTATTAATTTGAGAAGGATCGACATCTTTTAGACATTGTGACTTCCAATCCAAAATCCCCTATTTATTTCTTATGTCTCTCGGTAGAATTTAGTAATTTTTCACATCAAGATCCTGCACGTCATTGGATTAATATGTTATTATATTTTAATTTTGTTGTTATTTTAAATGGATTTTCTAAATCCTTGTTTCGAGTAAACCCATTCAAAAAGTAATTTTTAAAATTACATTTTCTATTTGATATAAAATCTCTTTGTGTTGAATATTAATTTTTCTTTTTTTTGAGACAGAGTCTTACTCTGTTGCCTAGGCTGGAGTTTAGTGATGTGATCTCGGCTTGCTGCAACCTCTGCCTCCGGGATTCAAGAGATTCTCCTGCCTCAGCCTTCTGAGTAGCTGGGACTACAGGCACACACCACCATGCCCAGCTAATTTTTGTATTTTCAGTAGAGACAGCGTTTCACCATGTTAGTCAGGCTGGTCTCAAACTCCTGACCTTGTGATCCACCCACCTCAGCCTCCTAAAGTGCAGGGATTACAGGCATGAGCCACTGTGCCCAGCCTGAATATTGATTTTTAAGGCCCCCATTTCCTCCAGGACTTCCTATTACCTTTAAAATATTAATGTGAATTTCCGAAATGGAGACAATATGCAAAATTTCCTGGGCTTCTTTGATGATAAAACTCATTTTAATAAAGACTCTATATACCTAATGTGTTGGGTTTTTAATACACATAAAATGTATATACTTAGAGTAAAAGACAGATAAACTTCGAATGAGGACTCTTTCCTCTGGGCAGCTATTACTGATTTGCAAAAGAGGAGAAAAGGCTGGATCTCTTTGGCTTAGACCATCGACTACTATCAAAAGAATTTTACCCTCAGGCAGACAGACTGAAACAGTGCAGTGTTTTATGAAAAAAAAATGTCAGTTCTGATTTCATTTCTGAAATATAAGTGAATTTATCTAAAACTGAAATAAAAATCAAGTTGTGTACACCCGGAGGAAGTAACAAACAGGAAACAGAAGGTTGCCACAGAAAGTGGCCAAAACAACAAGGAAGTGACTGCAGTCAGGTGCCAAGTCCCAGCAGGAGTATTGAAGGGCCCCCTGCAGAGGCAAGTATCAGACCTCCTCACCGCTCACGTCCTCCCTCCACACTTCACCTGAGTCTTCTCTACTGACACCATGGGTTGCTGTGGTTGTGGTGGCTGCAGTGGTGGCTGCGGTGGCTGTGGTGGTGGCCACAGTGGTTGTGGTGGTTGTGGTGGCGGCTGTGGCAGCTGTACCACCTGCAGGTGCTACCGGGTGGGCTGCTGCTCCAGCTGCTGCCCCTGCTGCCGCGGCTGCTGTGGGGGCTGCTGCAGCACACCTGTGATCTGCTGCTGCCGCCGCACCTGCAGCTCATGTGGCTGCGGCTGTGGGAAGGGCTGTTGCCAGAAGAAGTGCTGCTGCCAGAAGCAATGCTACTGCTAGGTGGGGCACCTGCCTCTGGAAGAGTTTGTTGGATCTCATTTGCCCATTGTAAGCCTCCCCCCACCTCGCCCCAGTTCTCTTTTCATCACCGGGAGTCACGCATGTGCACTCAAGGGCTGTAGATGTGATACCCTCCTCTCTGTCACATCGCAAATCTATAATTTCAAAATATTGAGTGATATTGATGTGAACAAGGAAAACCATGAAAGTAGGGGAGAGCCCAGCTCCTGCAAACAATTTATGTGTTGAAGAAATGGAAACTGAAATCATAGTTATTTTTATGTTTTTCTGAAATTCCTTAACACAAACTTCAGTGCCTGCCTTTCTTTTAACTGCACCATAAATTGCATGCTATTTCTACTTCATTTTCATATCCAGCAGTTCTGTACTGCTAAAAATTAAATGCACAGAATAATGTACCATGTATTGATGACTAAAGATCTCTTTTGCTTTTACTTATTGTCTTGCTATAAAAGGACTTTTTGTACTGTATAAATTCACCCAAATTAAATAAACAAACCCTGTTGGGAGGAATTTCCTCTACTGTCAGATTCATTTCTTTTATGATCAAAGTTGTGCTAAGATACATTATGGGTCCAATATCCAGGGCAGAAACACTTCACATGTAGAAGCAGGTCTCAGGGAAGCCTTGTTTACCCAACTTCAGTTTCTCTGCCTCACTGTTTGTGACACTCATTTCTTTGGAGTCAATGGAAATGTTATTTACTCCCAAATTCCCTACATCCCACTTCCACTCACTGGGTCAGGTCAAAGGAGCATGAACTCAATTTGGGTTGCTGACACTCCAAGAAGAGCAGATGCTGTACCCAAAGTCAGCCTAATCCATCCCTGAAAACAATAACCTTAAAACAAATGTAATCCATTTTCTAATCTGCCTTAAATCTTTCATTTTCTAATCCCAATTAGAAGTATACGACCTTAGGGCTGGGCACCGTGGTTCACACCTGTAATCCCAGCACTTTGGGAGGCTGAAGTGGTGAATCACCTGAGGTCAGGAGTTTGAGACCAGCCTGGCCAATATGGTGAAATCCCGTCTCTACTAAAAACAGAAAAATTAGCTGAGCATGGTGGCAGGTACCTGTAATCCCAGATACTCAGGAGGCTGAGATGGGAGAATTGCTTGAACCGAGGAGGCAGAGGTTGCAGTAAGCCAAGATCACGCCAGCCTGGGTGACAGAGCAAAACTTCATCTCAAAACAAAAAAGGAAGCATATGACCTTGGATACAAAATACTTATCACAGAGAAGGATTTTCAGAAGAGGCCACAACAAGGTCTGGCCAGCAGATATCTGCCTCATGCAGAATTGGCTCTGTGCTGGGATGGGTTGAGACATATTGGGAGCAGGTGTGTATGCAGGTGCTGACAAAGTCTAAGGACCCCAGGTTATGCCCACCTTGAAGATGTAGAGGTTTCAATCCCTTTGTTTTTACTCTAGCGTTAATCTTAAATTGGTGATAATGGCTTAATGTTATATTTGCCAGTTTCTAAGAGCAATTCTTCACCTCATCCCTGTGAGAAGAACAAAGCAAAAGTACAAAATGGATCTAAGAGATTGATCGAGGATCCACCATACTATTTACGTGAATTCATGTGCAGGAGCATGAAGATTTTTTAAAGTCTCTCTGCAACATGCAGATAAAGACTGAAATTACACTTAGCCAATCCAAACTAAGAATATAACATAAGTACCTGATTGTTCACGACCCAGGAAGTTGCTCCTCATGTGTAACTAACAGAATAGAAGTTAAACAGAGACCTGGCATGGTGGCTCACGCCTGTAATCCTAGCACTTTGGGAGGCCAAGGCAGGTGGATAGCTTGAGCTCAAAAGTTCAAGATCAGCCTGGGCAACATGGTGAAAACCCGTCTCTCCAAAAAATACAAAAATTAGCTGGTGTGGTGGCACACACCTGAAATCCTAGCTACTTGGGTGGCTGAAGCACAAGAATCACTTTAACCCGGGGAGGTGGAGGTTGCAGTGAGCTGAGAATGTGCCACTGCACTCCAGCCTAGGTGACAGAGTGAGATTCTGTCTCAAAAAAAAGAAAAATAAATAAATAAGTTAAACTGAGAGAAAAGTTAGAAAGAAAACATCTACATAATTGAAGAATTCAATGGCAACACCTAGTAAATTTAGAAATTGGAAAGAATCTACACTGACTTTGTGGTATATCCTACACTTTTAATAATTCAATCATTTACCTTTAGACAGGAGAATTTCTAAAAAAAATTCAGGATAAAGGGTGCCTCATTCTCTTTAGAAGAAGTCCAGGTATAGAAAATCCATATCCTCTGTTGCTAGCCCATTTCAATGCACTGTTATCCTCCACTTAAAAGTCTTCCATAAGCATGATTGAAATCTTCCCTGCTTTCATGTTTCCTCTTGTCCTCTGTAGACCAAAGCAACATCTAAAGTGCTGCTCAACAAAACCTTTGTAGACCTGGGGACAGTCTCATTTTTTTAAACAACTAGATCTCATGTGAACTCATTACTGTAGGGAAGGCACCAAGCCATTCATGAGAGATCCGCCTCCATGATCCAAACATGTCCCACTAGGCCCCCCACCAATACTGGAGGTCACACTTCAACATGAGATTTGGAGAGCAAAAATACGCAAACCATATCATTCTGCCCTTGGCCTCCTAAATCTCATGTCCTTCTCACAATGCAAATACAATCATCCCTTCCCAAGAGTCCCCAAAAGTGTTAACTCATTCCAGCATTAGTTCAAAATTCCAAAGTCTCATCTGAGACTCAAGGAAAGTTCCTTCCTCCTATGAGCCTGTAAGAACAAAAGCAAATTATTTCCTTCCAAGACACAACACAGGCATTGAGTAAACACCTCATCCCAAAAAGGGAGAAACTGGCAAAAAGAAAGTGGCAACAGGCCAGAAGCAAGTTCAAAACACAGTAGGGCAAGGCATTAAACCTTAAGCTCCAAAATAATGCATGACTCCAGGTCTCCTCATATCCTGGGCATACTGGTACAAGGGGTGGGCTCCCAAGGCTTGGGCAGCTTCACCCCTGTGGCTTTGCAGAGTGCAGCCCACATGGCTATTCTCATGGGTCATAGTTCAGTGTCTGTGGCTTTTCCAGGCTCAGGGTGTAAGCTTCCGGTGGCACTACCATTTTGGGATCTGAAGGGTGGGAAGGTGGTGGCCCCCTTCCCACAGCTTCACTAGGCAGTGCCCTGCTAGGGACTCTGTGTGGGAGCTTGATGTGGTTTAGATATTTGTTCCACCTAAATGTCATGTTGAAATGTAATCCCCAATGTTGGAGGTGGGGCATTGTGGGAGGTGATTGGATCATAAGGGCAGATCCTTCATGGCTTGCTGCTGTCCTTGTGACAGTGACTGAGTTCTTGTGAGATCTAGTTGTTTAAAAGTGTGTGGCATCTTCCCCTCCAACTCTGTCTCTTCCTCCTGCTTTTGCAATGTGACATGCCTGCTTCCAGTTTGCCTCCTGCCATCAGTAAAAGCTCGCTGAGGACTCCCCAGAAGCCACGCAGATGTCAGCACCATGCTTGTACAGCCTGCTGTAAGCCAATTAAACTACTGACCTTTATAAATTACCCAGCCTCAGGTTTTCTTTATAGCAATGCGAGTATAGCTTATTACAGAGCTCCAACCCTACATTTCCCATCAGCACTGCCCTAGTACAGCCTCTCTGTGAGGGCTCTGCCCCTGCAGCAGGCTTCTGCCTGGGAACTTAGGCTTTTTCATACATCCTCTGAAATCTAGGTGGAAGCTGCCAATCCTCTGCATTCTGCATACCTGCAGGCTTAACACCACATAAAAACCACCAACACTTATAGCTTGTGCAATCTGGAGCAGTGGCCAGAGGGCGTATCAGTTACTTTGAACTGAGGCTGGAGCCAGAGTGGCCAGGATTTTGGAAGCAGTGTCCCAAGGCTGAACAGGGCAGTGGAGCCCCAGGATTGACCCCTGAAAACGTTCTTTCCTCCTAGGCCTCTGGGCCTATAATGGGAGGAGCTGCCTCAAAAGAGTTCTGAAATGTCTTCCAGGCCTTTTTCCCATTGTCTTGGCTATTAGCACCTGGCTTTTAGTCATGACAGTCTCTCTAGCAAGTGGTTGCTCCATAGTCTGCCTACATTCCTCTCCTAAAAATCTGAAAATAATTTTTCCTTTTATTTTTGAGATGGAGTCTTGCTCTTTTGACAGTCTGGAGTGCAGTGGCACGATCTCAGCTCACTACAACCTCCATCTCTTGGAGTCAAGCAATTCCTGTGCCTCAGCCTCCTGAGTAGCTGGGTCTACAGGCATGTGCCACCACACCCAGCTAATTTTTTGTATTTTAGTAGAGACAGGGTTTCACCATGACCAAGATGGTCTCAATCTCCTGACCTCATGATCCGCCCACCTCAGCCTCCCAAAGTGCTGGGATTACAGGCGCAAGCCACCACGCCCAGCCAACTTTTCCTTTTCTCCCACACACTTAGGCTGCAAATTTTCCAAACGTTTACACTCTGCTTCTCTTTTAACTAAAAGTTCCAACTTTAAGTCATTCATTTCCACATTGATCATAGGTTGTTAGAAGCAGCCAAGTCACATCTTGAGTGCTTTGCTGCTTAGAAATTAATTTCATCAGATACCTTATGCTATACGTAAGTTTAACCTTCCTTGAATCACTAGGGCATGGATACAATGCAGCCAAGTGCTTTGCTAAGACATAACAAGGGAGATCTTACTCCAGTTCCCGGTAAATTCCTCATTTCTATCTGAGACCTCATCAGCTTGGCCTTCACTATCCATATTTCTATCAGCATTTTGGTCACAACCACTTAACCAGTCTCTAAGAAGTGCCAAACTTTTCCTCGTCTTCCTGTCTTTTTCTGCGCATGCTAAATTCTTCCAACCTCTGCTCCTTACCCAGTTTCAAAGCTGCTTGCACACCTTTAGGTATCTTTATTGCAGCACCCCAGTCCTGGTACCAATTTTCTGCGTTAGTCCATTTTGCGTTGCTATAATGGAATACCTGAGACTGGGTAATTTACAAAGAAAAGCTGATTTGGCTCACAGTTCTGCAGGCTGCACAAGCATGGCACCATCATCTGCTTCTCTTTTGGTGAGGTCTCAGAAAGCTTTCAGCCACGGTGGAAGGCACAGTGGGGAGCAGGTATGTCACATGGTGAGAGAGAAACAAGAGAAAGAGGGAGGGCCCACTCTCTCTCTCTCTCTTTTTTTAACAATTAGATCTCACCTGAGGTCATTACCATGGGGAAGGCACCAAGCCATTCGTGAGGGATCAGACCCTACATTCCAAACACCTCCTGCTAGGCCCCACCTCCAACAGTGGAGGTCACACTTCAACATGAGATTTGGAGGGGACAAATACCAAAACCATATCAATCTGACAACCCAAACGTTTTTAGCTTTCAGTGGAGTTAGGAAAGGACTATAGGCTCATATCTGAACATATAACATTTATGCAATTTTTATATGAACAAATAATGACTCAGATCTCATTTTCTCAACTATAATGTCCAATTTGGGGTTTGGAAGTATGATCGCTCTAACAATGCCAAGAGTTGAACACTCTTTCAATGATGTCAGTCAATTATACAATAAGAAATGCAAGAACAATTTTTGGCTTCACAGCTGCTGGTGAATTGCACCCTGGCCCTGTCCTCAATGATCAGTGTTGCTAACTCCAAAATTACTTACCTTGTCATCAGTTCTTAAATTAGTAAGTGAAGGAAATAAAGCATGTTCTAACAGTAAGTACATTCAGTACTTTTCTATAGAGAAAATTAAAAAGCTTAGAAAGATACATAGCTTGCATGAAAGTTTTTTAACCCAGCTGTCTCATTCTAGACACATTAGGAAAGCCAAAAACACCTAACTCAGAGAGTAGTGTGGCTGCGTGAATAATAACAAAATCTCTTTCTCTAGAAACCATGGTCCCTCTTCCCCAACACACACAAACTCACAATGAACCACAACCAAATATCATGGGCTCCCATGGATGCAGAGGCATTCTAATCATTACCCAGATGAAGATTCCAGAAATCATCTTTCAAAAATCACAGTTTTGGGACTAGCAATTGTCTTAGTGTTTTACATTCATAAAATGGTACAATCTTCCACTTAACGAAAGGTTGAAAAAAAAAAAGAGAGAACTAAAAATGAACTGCATACTAACAGGAAACACATAGAAACAAATTTAAACCAATACCATTTACAATTGCTCCAAAAACACATAGAAACAAATTTAAACCAACACCATTTACAATTGCTCCAAAAAGATGAAATACTTCAGTGTAAATCTAACAAAACACGAACATAATCTGTATCCTAAAAATCACAAAACACAGATGAAATAAATCAAATAAGAACTGGATAAATGCAGAGCTATATCATATTCATGGGTTGGGGAAGACTCAACATAGTGAAGATGTCACTCCTCCCCAGATTGACCTACAGGTTTAATGCAGCTCCCAATTTCCAGCAAGAGTTTTTGTAGATATAGACAAGTTTATTCTAAAACTTGCATGGGAAGGCACAGGACCTATAATAGCTAAAACTATTTTTTGAAAAAGAAATAATAAAGTGAGAAGAATCACTCTACCTTATTCCAGGATTATTATTCACATGTAGTGATCAAGACAGTATGAATAAAAAGAGGGACAGACACAGAGATCAATGGAACAGAATAAAGGCTCTAGAAACAGACCAACACAAATGTGCCCAGATGATTTTTTTCTTTTTTTCTTTTTCCAAAGGAACAGAAACAATTCAATAGAGGAAGGATTGTCTTTTCAACAGACAATGTTGGAGGAATTGGCCATCCATAGGCAAAAAAAAAAAAAAAAAAAAAAAGAATCTCAACCTAAACCTCACACTTAGACAAAAATAACTCAAAATTGATCATGGATTTAAATATAAAACCATAAAACCTTTAGAAAAAAAAATATTTGGGATCTAGGGCTAAGTGAGCGGTTCTTAGACTTAACACCAAAAGCAAAAATCATAACAGAAAAAACTGATAGAATGGATCTCACCAAAATTAAAAATGCTTATTTTGTGAAAGACTGTTGGGAGGAGGAGAAGACAAATTACACACTGTGAGAAAACGTTTACAAAGAGGACATACAGCTGGCAAATAAGCACAGGAAAAGTTGTTCAACATCATTCGATGTTAGGGAAATGCAAATCAAAACCGCAATGAGATGCCACCACACACCTAACAGAAAGGCTAAAATTAAAAAAAAAAAAGTGACACCACCAAATTCTGATGAGGATGCAGACAAACTGGGTCGATCACTCATACGTAGTAGGGATGTAAAATGGTGTAGCTAATCTTCCTGCTACATTGACACTGTAACACATGTGCCAATTTACAAGACCTTGAAGTTCTTGAGGGCAGAAACCATGTGTTTTTTTGGTTTTGAATTCCCAGGTCCTTTCACAGTATATGGCATCAATAAATATTTGATGAGTGAATAACTTCACCCCTTTTTCCAGAGATGACACCAGGTGGTCACATCACCAAGAATCCATTTAAAGCCATTAACAAGGCCAGCGATAATGGGTATCGAACAGTGTCTTATGTAAGGCATATGGGCCAGACACAGAAGACCTAACACTTCCCTTCTTGTTAAAGCACAAAATTCACCTGTGTCACTGAGTTTATGGCCTAAGAAATTCTACACAGAAAACTCACAAAACAGAGCAGCAAAGCTGCAAAGCTATAAACCAAAATCAAAACTGTATCTTACAGGAATATTTTGAATTAAAACTTTTTTTAAAGGCACAATGTCTAAAAGCATCAGAGAAAAGCAGGCCCCATAATAACAATACAATGAATTTCATTCAAAATAAAATCAATGGTTTTCAAAAAGGATGCTCAAGTGACCTCTGGGAGTTTACCAAGTTTCCAGTAGTCAACAGAACAAATGATGGAAAGTCAAATAATAAAGTCATCTTGAAAGCAGATATTTCTTTTTCATTGCAACCTCCACCTGGATTCAAGTGATTCTGCTGCCTCAGCCTCCTGAATAGCTGGGATTACATGCATGCACCACCACACCTGGCTAATTTTGTATTTTTAGTAGAGATGGGGTTTCTCCATGTTGGTCAGGCTCATCTCAAACGCCCGACCTCAGGTGATCTGCACATCTTGGCCTCCCAAAGTGCTGTGATTACAGGTGTGAGCCACCACGCCTGGCCCCCCTATGCTGATGCTTTAAAAAAAAAACCATCATGGTGATCCCCCAATTCATTTAGAGTATTTGTTGTTACTATAATTTTTATCACTTGTTACCCAAAAATACTATAATTAGATACAAGCAAAACTGAGTTACAAAACCAAATAAAAACCAGGCCAAATATGTGTGCAATGAAAAGAAATCCTTTGCAATGAAGTGCCTAAAATGTCTAATCTACATGACACTTCATAATACCCTTCATTTAACTGCCTCAACAGGTTTTCACTAGTCTGGAAACTCAGCCTCCAGAGAGAAGCCTTGTGTGCCAGTTGCCTCCCACCAAGCCAGTATATATGGCAAATGATGCCCGTCCTGTGACCAGCCTGGAGATCCTTTGTTCAGTTCAACCACCAGCCTCTTGATCCTGGGGTAAAATGTTTTGCCAGCAAGGCCAAAGCAAGAACAAAGAGACACAGCTCTTTCCTGGGACCCAAGGTCTTCAAAATGGCTTTTGACTATTTTTCAAGGAGGACGTTAATGGATATTCTTTCCTCTTTCAGCTATTCTGACACAAGGCAGAATAAAGATTAGAAACTAACAGCCATTTAAGGAAACATAAAATACAGGTGTCTGGGCAACATTGCCAACCCACTAGGAGCCAGCAGGTAGGACCAAAATCTTCATCAAAGACTTCTCGATGAGAGCAATAGGATAGGAAGCTGAGCACTTTTGCCCAGAAATAACCAGCTCTGTGACTGTTCATAAGACTGTGGCAACATGGTGTGGGAGGCTATAATTACTACTGGCAGCTCTAAGAAGCCTTTTGAACTTGAGGTCAGAAAAGAGCCTGGGAGTTGTAAGGCCAATGAACCAGGATGGGTCAGAAAGATATGAGCTAGACGATATGCACTGGAGTGTGCAGACAGGGCATTGAAGGGTCACATAATACAGAGCCTTAAGGGCAAGTGAGTTGTCTCACTATTTGTCTTTTTCTTAATACAGGAGTTGGTGCCTTGGAATGAACACAGAATGGGAGTGGGAGGCAGCATGCTCTGGTTTTGTCCATGTCACTGTGCAGATATCTTGTCAACAAGTCATTAAACCTGCATTTCCAATAAGTCTAAGCCTCCATTTCTTCCCTGGTAAACACTGAAAGTCAGGCTCTCCCAAGGGTCCTTTTTAGCTCTTAAATTCTTAAGTGAGTTCAATAAAAATACAGAATGATCCATTTTAACTAAAATGTATTCCCTGGATATATGCTTATTAAGGAGATCTGTCTAAAGAGGGTAGAAGGGGTTATTTTTATTTGATCTGGATTGAAATTTTCATTTTTATGCCCTTGATACAATATAATGTACAAAGTGATTATAGTCAAACTTCTTTTCATAGTGAGAGGTTAAGCAGATAATGCTAGAATTATCATGTAAATTAATATAAGCATATAGGCCCTAATCGTACTGTTAAAAGTTAGTCTAGACCTAAAAGAAATTTAGACTCTGAACTTGAAAATAAAGCCTATGTTGACAGGAATAGTTAAATAGTTAATAATTGAATAATAGTTAATACTTATTGAGGCCATACATACATACATCAATCTCATTCAACTGATGACAACCATGAAAAATCATTATCATGACCCAAATTTTACAAAGAGAAGAACTGAAATTCAGGGAAACCAAATAAGCTGCCAAAATTGCAAGTCTTCAGAGGTATGGAGGTGGAATTTGAATAAACATTTGAGAGATTGTACAGCTCACACTCTTTGTTCCTGTACTGTAAACACCAGCATAGTCACAGAAACAGTGTTTTCCTGGGTAAATGACAGGGTGGGGACAACCAGGTACCTGTGTATATTTTAGCAGTAACTACTAGCATTGTTCATTCTTTTTGGATAAGGAGAATCAACTTGTCAGGAAATACTTGAAGGACAACGAAACTCTTGATTTGAGCTGTGTCATCTTACTATTACATAAAAAGTAGCAGAGAAACAGACACCAGGTTCTAAACTAGGGCAGGATGACTTTCCATTTGTACCTTGGCTAGTCCTCACCCCCTTTTCTCACTGCCATTTGTATCTTCTCTTCCTCCCCCAACCTGTGATGTAAGAAGTTGGATTCTTTCCTGACAAAAATATTCCATCCAGCTTCTTGATCCATGTTATCCTGGTGTTCTATACAAAATCCTAGAATCATTATCAACAAAGTGCTGGACTATTATCCATGATGATGAGGTTGCTCACATCACTTGAACAAGTGGATCATATTGGGTAAGTGGCTGATGGCAAAACCCATTTCAGGAAGGAAAGCAGCGGAATCACCAGCAGGGAGGACATACATCAGCACTGGGAAATGAGTCATAGGGACTCAATTTTATCATCCCTTGGAAGAGACTCAAAGAAATTTTATTTAGGATATCTGCATCTAGTTCACACAATCATTCCCTTGTTAAATTGCTGAAAATAAATAAATAAAAGGAAAAAAAAGGAGAGAGTGCCTACCACCTGCTGACTGTGTGCCAGAAGTTTAGGTAAGTCCCCATTGTTCAGTAAAAGAGAATAAGTATTTGAATATTTTTATCCACACATACAGTTCTTTAGTGTACAATTCAATGGTTTTTTGTAAATTTTCAAAATTCACTATTTAATTTCAATTTTTTCTTTTATGGAGTCTCACACTGTCACCCGAAGTAGAGTGCAGTGGCATGATCTCAGCTCACTGCAACCCCCACCTCCCAGGTTCAAGCAATTCTCCTGCCTCAGCCTCCTGAGTAGCTGGGATTACAGGTGTGCACCACCACACCTGGCTAATTTTTTGTGTTTTTAGTAGAGACAGGATTTCACTGTTGGCCACACTGGTCTTGACCACCTGACCTTGTGATACGCCCGCCTCAGCCTCCCAAAATTCTGGGATTACAGGCATTATTACAGGTCCAGAATATTTTTATCCCATAAAGAAATCTTGCACCCATTAGTGGTGCAAGATTTCCCTCCTCACAGGCCCTGGAAACCACTCCTCTGTATTTTGTCTCTTTGGGTTTGCCTATTCTGAACACTTCATAGAAATGGAAACATAAATATGTGGCATTTGTATTTGCCTTCATGCACTTAACAGAATGGTTTCAAGGTTCATCCATGATGCAGCATCAGTCAGTACGTCATTCTTTTATGGGCTGAATGATATTCCATTGCATGGCTACACCATTTATCAGTGGATGGACATTTGGATTGTTCCCACTTTTTGGCTCCTGTAAATAATGCAGCTATGAACACTTGTACATACAAGTTTCTGTGTCAACATATGTTTTTATTCCTCTTGGGTATATATCTAGCAGTGGAATTGCTGGGTCATACGGCAACTCTATATTTAACTTTTTGAGGAGCTGCCAGGCTGTTCTCTAAAGCGGCTGCATCATTTTGCATCCCCATCAGCAATGTGTGAGGACTCCAATTTCTCCACATCCTTGCTAACACTTGTCATCCATCTTTTTGATGATAGCCATCCCAGCTGGTGCAAAGCGGTATCTCATTTTTGATTTGTACTTCTCTAATGACTAATGATGTTGAACATTTCATCATGGGCTTATTGGCCATTTGTATATCTTTTTCAGGGAAATGCCTATTCATATTCTTTGCTCATTTTTTTTTTTTTAGTTTGGTTGTCTTTTTATCATTAAGTGGTGGAAGTTGCTTCATACAAAGGTATAAAAAGGAATATATTACACATTATGTTAGCCCAAGTTTGAAATACATGCTTAAAATTAATATATAAGTGTAACATCCTTGTCTTACAATTTGGATAATTTATAAATTGGTACTTAGGAAGCTGGGCTCCATTCACAGTTATCATAAAAAAAGAGAGACATAAGAAGTGCTAAAGCCTCAGGCTGGGCATGATGGCTCACGCCCAACATTTTGGGAGGCTAAGGTGGGTAGATGACTTGAGGTCAGGAGTTCGAGACCAGCCTGGCCAATATGGTAAAATCCTGTCTCTACTAAAAATACAAAAATTAGCAGGGCTTGGTGGCATGCACCTGTAATCCTAGCTATTCAGGAGGCTGAGGCAGGAGAATTGCTTGAACCTAGGAGGCAGAGATTGCAGTGAGCTGAGATCGCGCCACTGCACTCCAGCCTGGCGCCTGAGAGACTCTGTCTCAAAAAAAAGAAAAAGAAAAAAAAAACTGCTCTTTTACCAATGTATCCAAAAGATATATTGACCTATTACATGCCATCCCCCATGTTTGGTGATAGATACGGATAAACTCAACATTTCCTGTTTGCATGGAGTTTAGAGTGGGTGGAGGGTGGAAAAGACAGGCAGCGGATAAGCTATGCGCCGAGATTAAGATGGTAGCATGTGACAAGGGAGGTGAAGGGAACAGGGTCTGTGATGTGAATCACAGCTGGGCTGCACAGATTGGGTGATCAGGAAGGCTTCCTGGAGGAGGTGACATTTCAGCTGAATGACCTACAGTGAGAGGGAGCCAGCCAAGGGAAAGCCATGAGGTCTAGAGTCAGAAAAGCGCTTGGGGCATGGAAGGAATAGAAATTTCCGATTGCACCGCTGGAGTAGCGTGAAGGAAAGTAGCCCGGGCTGAGTTTGGAGACAGAACAATGGACAGGGTCTTGCAGGACTCTGAGGCCACCTATGAGAGTCTGTTTGGGGCTCTGCCAGAATCCCCTCCCTCACCCTGCCTCCCAGCACTCTAATCTGCTTTCCTGAGCGGGAGAGGGTGGAGTTACCGCCTGCCTGCCAGGAGCGCACAGAGTCTCCCACTCCTGCTCGGGGGACACCATCTCACATGTCAGCATGCTCCGTCCTGTGCACCCAGGTGAGAACTGCTGGCTTCAAGGCAGATAGAGGGAAAGGCAGAGAGACTGGCTTCAAGATGAGCGCCTGGCAACTGCGAGTCTCAGTGCGGAGAGAGCTTTGGCTGGTAGTCAACAGCGCGCAGACTCAAATTCAAATCCTACCTCTATGAGCACGGGCAAGTTTCTTAACTTCCCAAACCTCAGTTTCCCCACCTGTCAGATGGGTTAAACCATCCTAACTGCTTTGAATAGTAGTTTATTTGATAAGAACATACATCAAATAGTAGCTACTTTGCAGAGAACATACATCAAAAAGCGCTTGGCGGGCCGGGCGCGGTGGCTCACACCTGTAATCCCAGCACTTTGGGAGGCCGAGGTCGGTGGATCACCTGAGGTTGGGAGTTCAAGACCAGCCTGATCAACATGGAGACACCCCGTCTCAAAAAAAAAGCGCTTGGCATTGTTTTGTTTTGTTTTTTTTGAGATGGGAGTCTCACTCTGTCACCCAGGCTGGAGTGCAGTGGCTCACTGCAACCTCCGCCTCCTGGGTTCAACCATGCTCCTACGTCAGCCTCCTGAGTAGCTAGGACTACAGGCACCCACCATCACGCCTGGCTAATTTTTGTATTTTTACTAGAGAGGGGGTTTCACCATGTTGGCCAGGTTGGTCTCAAACTCCTGACCTCGGGCGATCCACCCACCCCGGCCTCCCAAAGTGCTGGGATTACAGGTGTGAGCCACCACACCCAGTCATTGTTCATTTATTGATTAAACTTTTAGCAATCTCCTACTAAGTGCCAGGCACTGTCCTAAGAGCTGGAGATACAGGTCTGAACAAGACGGGGCCAGTGTTCAGTCAAGCAGGAGAAGAAGTTCAATGTTTACAGAGCTCAGTAATAGCAAACAGACACAATTTTACAGGCACATCGTAGGTACATTCCCTCCATCTGAGACCCCAGTAAAAGCCCAGAGCCTACCAGTCACCATATGAACCCTGAAAGTTAAGACTCCTGTCTCCTGGCAGAGCCCCGGGCATGGACATCCTTAAGGAATCCAGATCTTTAGGGTAACTCAGTTCCTACAGGGTCCAAACTCCATCCTCTCTCCCAATGCCCCGAAGGTGACATCCCTAAGCCCCAGAGACAATCTCTTAGGACATTAGTTTCGAGTGTGGCCAGTTACACCAAGGGTGGTGCCTACCCGTGTAGACATGAGTCATGTCCTGCCCGCTCTACAAATGGGAGGAGGGGTCCTCCAGGCCCAAACCCAAAAATGCTAATGTAGACATGCCAAGGAGGGGACATGAAGAGACAGGAGGAGACAGGGCAAAGCCCAGTCCCCAACACCAGAAGAAATAACAACCCCAACATGAAAACAAGCACACACGCCACGCTGGTTATACACATCCCCGGCTCTAAAATTAACTCGGAATGGAGATGACGGCCATGATCCCTCACAATGACTCAGTGACTACGGGGATTATTATTCTCCCTGCATCAGAAGGAGGAGACTGAGGTTGAAAGAGATGAAGTGTCTGTCCAAGGTCACTCGTCTTGTCAAACTCCAGAGCCACAAGGCGGATCCGCTCTGCTGGACTGGCAGAAAGAGAGACAGGGGACAATCCTAAAAATAAGGAAGGAAGGGGCCAGGCGTGGTGGCTCATGCCAGTCATCCCTGAACTTTGGGAGGCCAAAGTCGGGGGATCACCCTGAAGTCATGAGTTCGTGACCAGCCTGACCAACATGAGGAAACCCTGTCTCTACTGAAAATACAAAAAAATTAGCTGGGAGTGGCGGTGGGCACCTGTAATCCCAGCTACCTAGGAGGCTGAGGCAGGAGAGTCACTTGAACCTGGGAGGCGGAGGTTGCAGTGAGCCAAGATCGGGCCACTGTACTCCAGCCTGGGTGACAGAGCAAGACTCCGTGTCTCAAAAAAATAAAATAAGAAAGGAAGGGTCCCCAGAGGAGGCTTGGGTGACAGAAGTTGCCTGGGCCAGCCCTCGGCCAGAGGTGGGGCAGTGTGGTCAAGGGGAAGCCTTTGGTCCTGGCTTATATCCTTGGCCATGGCACCCGGGCCTCAATTTCCCTGGCTGGGCAAGAAGGGCTTAGTTCAGTGTCTGGCTCACCCTCTGAGCCCTGGGCCTTTCCTACAGATGAGGAGGGAAGACCGGGCCTCTGGCCTCTGGCAGGAATCCCAGACCAGCACTCGTGAAGCTGCCCACCCGCAGGCCGGGTCATCGTAGGGCCACGGTCGCTCCACCCTTCAAGGAAGGGTAAGGCCAGGGTGTGAGCAGGTGCCTGCTGTGTCCCACATGTTGACACGCCAGAGGTGGCCTGTCCACACCAGGGCTGGATGGAGGTAGTGGTTCTGCAACCCAAACCTAATACCACCATGAAGGGCTGCTACTGGCCTGGGCGCACGCTGGACACGCACGTGTGTGAGTATGGGTGTGTGTGTGGGGCCAGGGAACATGTTTCCAGGAGGTAGCGTCAGCGTGATATGTGTGTGCATGTTTGGGGGTACTGAGTCATGTGTGGGAGGTACCTAGGGAGGAGCACACATGACAGTAAACGGGCCGGGCGAGGTGACTCACACCTGTAATCCCAGCGCTTTTGGAGTCCGAGGCAGGTGGATTACCTAAGGTCAGGAGTTTGAGACCATCGTGGCCAACATGATGAAACCTCGTCTTTACTAAAAATATAAAAATTAGCCCGGCATGGTGGCAGGAGCCTGTAGTCCCAGCTACTCGGGAGGCCGAGGCAGGAGAATCCCTTGAACCCGGGAGGCAGAGGTTGAAGCGAGCTGAAATCCTGCCACTGTACTCCAGCCTGGGTGACAGAGCAAGATTTTAACTAAAAAAAAAAAAAAAAAAAAAAAAACAAAACAATAAATAGACAGTGAACGGTGATAGTACACACGTCCTCTGGTCAGCTCTGCCTGCGGGGCTGGGAACCGCGTCCTGGTGCTTGTGAAGGGTCAGAGGGAATGTGGCAGCCTGGCTGTGTGATGGTGACGGACAGAGAATGGATGGGGCTGAGGCTGGGGCGGGGGCCTAACAGGATGTGTGGTTGTAGGTCTAAGGGGCTGTGGCTACACAGAGAGGCTTAGGTGTGGGTGTGTGAGGGGTGGGGGAACTTGTAGTTAGAGACATAGAACCTGGAAGAACCATCCCATCTGGATTTCTTTTTCTTTTTCTTTTTGAGACGGTCTTGCTCTATCACCCTGGCTGGAATGCAGTGGCATGATCTCAGCTCACTGCAACCTCTGCCTCCCAGGTTCAAGCAATTCTCCTGCCTCAGCCTCCCGAGCAGCTGGGATTACAGGCGTGTGCCACCACGCCCAGCTAATTTTCGTACTTTTAGTAGAGTCAGTGTTTCACCATGTTGGCCAGGATGGTCTGGATCTCTTGACCTTGTGATCTGCCCACCTCAGCTTCCCAAAGTGCTAGGCGTGAGCCACTGCGCCCAGCCCCATCTGGATTTCTATCCTGCCCCAGCCACTTACAATCTACGTGACTCTGGGCAAATGACTCTCTCTCTCTGAGCCTCCGTTTCCTCATCTGTAACACGGGGATAATGACAGCATCTCTCTCAGGGGTTGCCGTGAGGATGAAATGAGTAAATGCATGAAAAGCACCAGCACAGTGCTTGACACATAGTAAATGTTCAATAAAGAGAAACTCCTATTATTCTTACGGTGGCCATGACATCTCAGAATCTCCATGGTAACTGCCGTCATTATGCAGATCCATATGCATGTGGTATGGCAGTGGAGGAACCTGATGAGGTGGCATGTATCTGTGGGGTCACTTCATTTTTGCTTCATGTTTGGGGACTAAAAGTTTATTCCCCCACCCTATCATAAAACTTTGCTCACCCACCCCCACTCAAGAAGAGGAAGAAGGCTGAGGCCCCATTTTCACAAAACAAGAAAGGACATCTAAGAGGCATGAAACTAAGACTCCCTTGCCCCCTTCGGAGTCCTGAGGTTACAGAACAGCAGGCAGGTAAGCAGGTCACACCCCTACCCCAGGCAGCACATAGTCTGGGGACAGGTAGACGGGAAGAACTGAGAGAAACCCAAGGAACGTTCCGATACAAATTGTAATCAGAGTGAAAGGGGCAGATCAGGAAGGGGTAAGAGGCAGGCACAGTGGTTCACACCTATAATCCCAGCACTTTGGGAGGCTGAGGTAGGAGGATTGCTTGAGACCAGGAGTTTCAGACCAGCCTAGGCAACATGGCCACATTAATCTCTACCAAAAAATGGCCGGGCACAGTGGCTCACCCCTCTAATTCCAGCACTTTGGGAGGCCAAGGCGGGTGGATCACCTGAGGTCGAGAGTTAGAGACCAGCCTGTCCAACATGGTGAAACCCCGTCTCTACTAAAAATACAAAAAAAAAAAATTAGCCAGGCATGGTGGCAGGCACCAGTAATCCCAGCTACTCAGGAGGCTGAGGCAGGAGAATCACTTGAACCCAGGAGACGGAGGTTGCAGTGAGCCCAGACTGCGCCACTGCACTCCAGCCTGGGTAACAAGAACAACACTCCATATCAAAAAAGAAAAAGAAAATTAAAAATTAGCCAGGTATGGCGGCACACACCTGGAGTCCCAGATACTCTGGAGGCTGAGATAGGAGGATAGTTTGACCCTGAGAGGTAGAGGCTGCAGTGAGCTGTGATGGCGCCACTGTATTCCAGCCTGGGCAACAGAGCAAGACCCTGTCTCTAAAAAGAAAAAAGAAAGTAGAGTGGAGGGACAGTCAGAAGAACAGCCTATGGAAAGGTCCAGAGGCATGAGACCCTTGGTGGGGGAGACTGAAAATGCACAGCACCTCTGGGGAAGAAAGCTGGGGTGGAGGGTGAGGTGGCACCAGGCACCTTGATATTCTATTATTTGGTAGTCATTTTATACAAATGTTCCAAATAAAGTTTACAAGCACGGATGAAACAAACTTTACAAACTGGCTAATGGCGTGATGTGACATGAAAAAACAAAACTGCAAAATTGTGTACCTCGGGGGGCTTTGCAAAAACAAACAACAAAAAATGTAACCAAGATAATCCATCCACAGGAAAAATAAACACACTCCACAAAATACAAAAATCAACCTGCAGGCCAGGCACGGTAGCTCACCCTTGTAATCCCAGCACTTTGGGAGACCGAGACGGGTGATTCACTTAAGGTCAGGAGTTCAAAAGCAGGTGAAACATGGTGAAACCCCATCTCTACTAAAAATACAAAAATTAGCCGGGCGTGGTGGCACACACCTGTGGTCCCAGCTACTCGGGAGGCTGAGGTGGAAGAATCGCTTGAACCCAGGAGGCAGAGGTTGCAGTGAGCCAGGATTGCGCCACCGCACTCCAGCCTGGTGACAGAGCAAGACTGCATCTCAAAAAAAAAAAAAAAAAAAATTATCTGGACATGATGGTAGGTGCCTGTAATCCCAGCTACTTGGGAGGCTGAGGCAGGAGAATCACTTAACTCAGGAGGCGGAGGTTGCACTGAGCTGAGATTGTGCTACCTCACTCCAGCCTGGGTGACAGAGCAAGACTCTTGTGTCTCAAAAAGAAAAAACAAAAAAGGTCACCCTGCCAAAATTTCACAGTGCTTGCCCAATGATGATGGGCTTCTGAATATTTCTTCTTCCTGCTCTCTGATATTCACAATGTTCTATCAAAAGAGTATGTTTTTAATGTTTAACAAAGAGCCAGAAACAGCTTCCTCCCATCTTCCGCCTTGATCCCAAAACCCCAACAAGGTTTCTGGAGCTGTGGTTTTAAGAGGACAGCCTTTTTTTTGTTCAAATCTCAAATAAACAAGAGTCTCTTTGGCAGAAGTCCCTTTGCCAGGCGGACATTGACCCCGCACACCCTCCCAGCACCAAAACTGCAGCTAAGACAATAGTGCGTGTTTTCTCAGGGAAAGGGGCTCTCGAGCTCTTGCTAAGCTTTGGGAACTCATCCCAAATAGTTTCTTCCCCACCCAGGGACTCTCCCTTTCCTGTGGCTCAGGGTCAGCCCTTCTCCCACTCTTGCCTTGGGCCAGTGCATCGTCCCAGATCCCTGACCAGCCCTGAATTCCTAGGGCTTAGAATTTCAAAGTTTTCATCTTAAAGACCACTAAGCCCTAGCTCCCCTGTTATAGCAGTGAGGAGACTGAACTCAGAGCTGACCAGGGCTATGAAGGCAATAGAGCACGGTGGTTCAGTGGCTCACGCCTATAATCCCAGCACTTTGGGAGGCCGAGGCAGGCAGATCACAAGGTCAGGAGTTCGAGACCAGCCTGACAACATAGTGAAACCCCGTCTCTACAAAAAATTTAGCCGGGTGTTGTGGTGGACGCCTGTAGTCTCAGCTACTCAGGAGGCTGGGGCAGGAGAATCACTTGAACCCAGGAGGCAGTGGTGACATCTTGGCTCACTGTAACCTCCGCCTCCCAGGTTCAAGCAATTCTCCTGCCTCAGTCTCCTAAGGAGCTGGGGATTACAGGCACTGGCCACTACGCCCGGCTAATTTTTGTATTTTTTAGTAGAGATGGGGTTTCACGATGTTGGCCAGGCTGGTCTCAAACTCATGACCTCAAGTGACCCATCCACCTCGGTCTCCCAAAGGATTAGGATTACAGGCGTGAGCCACCGAGCCTAGCCCCAAATCTATTTTTGAAGAACTAATATAAATAGTGATTTTCTATCCAAAGGATCATATGGAGCAAAAATGGGAATCATTCCCACTGAGGAGGGGGGTCAGAATAGAGATACCCTAAAAATAACAAGTGCTCCCAGTTTGGGGGGCTGGGATCTGGGCAAGAATCTTGACAGTCCTGTGATACTGTAGATGGAACCTCCCACCCCAGGGCAGAGAGCTCTGGAGACGTGTGGAGAAAAGGCAGATATGACAGGGGTCAGAGGCTACAAGGCTGGGCTCAAATCTATGATCTGCTTAGAAAGTAATTCTCCTTTCCCATGTCTCAGTATCCTTGATTGCAAAGCAGACATTATATGCCCAATCTAGCAGGAATCTATAAAATTAGCTGTCATTTAGCCAGGGGTAGTGGTGCATACCTGTAATCGCTGCTATTCTGGAGGCTGAGGTGGGAGGATTGCTTGAGGCCAGCCTGGGCAACACAGCAAGATCCCACCTCTGCAAAAAATAAAATAATTACCCAGGTGTGGTGGCGTGTGCCTGTAGTCTTGGTTAGCCAGGAGGCTGAGGCAGGAAAGAGGGTCACTTGAGCCCAGGAATTTGAGGCTGCAATGAGCTATAATCACACCATGGCACTCCAGTCTGGGCAACAGAGCAAGACTGTCTCCAAAGAAAAAAAAATTTTTTTTAATTTGCTGTCAGGGAGTGCTTGGCATGGCCAGAGATGCAAAAAATGCATTCTCAGGACTACAAGGATGATGCCACCCTCTGGTGGGCTGAACAACAGCTAAACTGGTGAATGTGACCTTAACGTGGAAAAAAAAAGAGCCTTTGCAGATGTGTTTAAATTAGGGATCTTAAGATGGGGAGATCATCCTAAATCTAATCACATGTCCTTACAAGAGGGAGGCAGAGGGAGATCTGACCATAGAAGAGAAAAGGCCATGTGACAACCTCAACAAAGAGAAACTGGAAGATGCTGTGCTCCTGGCTTCAAAGATGGAGAAGGCGCCCTGCACCAAGGAATGCAGGAGTCTCTAACAGCTGCAAAGAGTTTTCACGCTCCTGGGGAGAGCACAGCCCGGCTGATGCCTTGGTTTCTGTTCAGGGAAACTGACATTGGACTTCCAATTTCCAGAGCTATTAAAGGATAAATATCTGTTGTTCAAAGCCACTAAGTTTGTGGTAATTTGTTGTGGCAGCCACAAAGAACTAACACAGAAGCCCTCACCATTCCAAGGTAGAAGGACTGGATCGATATTTATAACCAGAGGCAGAACTGGGGAAAATCAGAATTTCTGCAGGTAGGGCCCAGACATGGGCTTTTTTTTTTTTTTTTTTTTTTTTGAGACACAGTCTTGTTCCATTGCCCAGGCTGGAGTGCAATGGCACGATCTCAGCTCACTGCCGAATTCAAGTGATTCTCCCGCCTCAGCCTCCCAAGTAGCTGGGATTACAGGCACATGCCACCACACCCAGCTAATTTTTGTATTTTTAGTAGAGATGGGATTTCACCATGTTGGTCAGGCTGGTCTTGAAGTCTTCATCTCAAACTATCCACCCGCCTCAGCCTCCCAAATTGCTGGGATTACAAATGTGAGCCACCATGCCCAGCCCATGAGCATTGTGTTAATAACTCCCAGAGAGATGCCAGGGATCATCCAGGGGTGAGAAGTGCAAGTCTGGGAGGTAGAGGGACTCGAATGCACAGCCACCTTATACACAGCTGTTACAGGTTGGCTCTGTGTTCCCACCCAAATCTCATCTCAATAGTAATTCCCATAATCTCCATGTGTCAAGGGAGGGACCTGGTGGGAGGTGATTGGATCATGGGGGCTGTTTCCCCCATGCTGTTCTCATGACAGTGAGCCATGATCTGATGATTTTATAAGGGGCTCTTGCCCTTTCACTCAGCCTGTCTCTGACTCTCTCTGTCTCTCTCTCTCTCTCTCTCTCTCTCTCTCTCTCTCACTTGCCGCCATGTAAGACGTGCCTGCCTCCCCTTCCACCATGACTGGAGTTTCCAGAGGCTTCCCCAGCCATGAAGAACTGTGAGTCAATTAAACCTCTTTTGTTTATAAATTACCCAGTCTTATGGCGTTCTTTATAGCTCTGTGAAAATGGACTAATGAAATGGCTCCCCTGCCTTTCCCCCCACTTTTTTCCACATGTAAGGTCACATTCACCCGTTCTAGACATTATGGCCTGGATTTTTTTTTTCAGTTCTTGTTCAGCCCACCAAAGCCCCATGCAGTGTCATCCTTATGGAACTAAGAACACATTTTCTGCACCTCTGGCCTGTGCCACGTACCTGATGGAAGCTAATCTTTTTTTTTTTTTTAAAGAGACAGGGTCTCGCTATGTTGCCCAGGCTGGAGTGCAGTGGCTATTCACAGGCAGGAACCCACTACTGAGCAGCACGGGAGTTTTGACCTGCTCTGTTTCCAACTTGGGCCGGTTCACCCCTCCTTAGGCAACCCGGTAGTCCCCCGCTCCCGGGAGGTCACCATATTGATGCCGAACTCAGTGTGGACACCCGATCGGCATAGTGCATTACAGCCCAGAACTCCTGGACTCAAGTGATCCTCCCACCTCAGCCTCCCAAGTAGGTGGGACTACAGGCATGCGCCACTGTGCCCAGCAGAAGCTAATCTTTCTTATTTTATTTTTTTATTTTTATTTTTTATTTTTTTGAGACGGAGTCTCGCACTATCACCCAGGCTGCAGTGCAGTGGCCTGATCTCGGCTCACTGCAATCTCCGCCTCCCGGGTTCAAGCAATTCTCCTGCTTCAGCTTCCCCAGAAGCTGGGACTACAGGCATGCACCACCATGCCCAGCTAATTTTTTTGTATTTTTAGAAGAGATAGGGTTTCACCATGTTGGCCAGGATGGTCTCGATCTCCTGACCTCGTGATCTGCCCGCCTCAGCCTCCCAAAGTGCTGGGATTACAGGCGTGAGCCACCGCCCGACCATTTCATTTTATTTTTTAGAGGCAGGGTCCTGCTCTGTTGCCCAGGCTGGAGTACAGTGGCATGATCATAGCTCACTGCAGCCTTACCTGGACTCAAGGAATCCTCCTGCCTCATCCCCTGAACCAGAGATACGCATCACTTGTCCGTCTTCTTCCAGGGCTGGGGTCTCATCTTATTGTCCTTAGGTTCTCATCACTAGGTACTGACCCCCAAACACCTGCTATGTACCAAGCCCTATGGATTCGGAAGTGAACAAGCCTTGATCCCTGCCCTGCAGAAGACGCCAACCCAGACCAAGGAGGAATTACAAAATCCAGCCCTGAAGCCCCAGGATGGCGTTCTACATGGGGATTCTGGGAGACCAGAAGCTGCCAGAGAGATGTGGAAATGGCATTCTGCAGGGAAGATGTCTGAACAAGGTCTACGAGACTGCTCAAAATCCCAGCGCAGCAGACAGTCGGTGCCCCATCCATAATCCTGTATACTGTGATGGCTTTTGAATGCCCTGCAATCTCTACCTGAGAGCTTTCCCCTGCCCTAGGAGCCTGGGTGCAAGATAGGCGGAAATGGTCAGGAGTTAACACCCCAGCACCAGCCCTCCACCAGGACTGATAGCAGTTGGTGTATAAATGCCCCAGCTCCCTCACCCCTCAGGTGCAGGTTCTATGCAGTCTCCCCAGCACCCCAGCGTGGCTGTGCCTGTTACCCACAGAGGTAACCTGTACATGGACACTCAGCAGTAGGTGCCCTCCCTCCCCTATCCCACTGGCCCACTCTCCAAGCAGTCTTTCCTGGGACCACCTCCTGAACAAACTCCTTGCACTAGAATCGCTGTCTCAGGGTGTGCTCTGGGGTAGCCCAAGTCCAGGCAGGTGACAGTGCACAAAGAAGGCAAACAATGAGAGGCCTGTAGCATGAGAAGGATATCAACGCAAACATCCTCACCATTTATCACCACCGCCAGCCACCCCCTGCGTCAGGTGCTGCCTTAGACACTTCTCATGCACTCTCTCTTCCTCCCATTAGTGGAGGAAAGTGCTATTATCATCCACTTTTGCAGATGGGGAAACTGAGGCTCAGAGAGGTGAAGTCTTCACAAATATTGCAAGTGGCTTGTGCCCTTGGGCTCTCCTCTCTTGGCCCTCACCCTCCCTCTTCTCCTCATCCATGATGCTTCAGGCAAACGTTTCTTGTTCCTTTGATGTGCCACCACTGATCCCCGACTCCACCAGCTCATTCCTACCACAGGACCTTTGCTGGTGCTATTCCCACCGCCTGGATCAAGGGGCTGCCTCCTCCTCCACCTTCAGTCTCTGCTTAGATGTCATTTGCTGGTCTCCCTGACCACCAAAGAGGAGTGACCCGGTGTCACTACCCTGGTACACTCACAGCACAGTCCTTTTCACTGACTGAATTATCTTCTTTATTTATTCACTGACTTTATCTGTCTAGAACAGGATTTGGCAAAGTATAGACCATGGGCCAAATCTGCCCCTCCTGTTTCTGTATGGCCTATGAGCTAAAGATGGTTTTTATGTTTTTAAATCACTGGGGGAAAAAAATCAAAATAGTATTTCATGACATATGAAAAATCATATAAAAATCAGGCCAGGCACTGTGGCTCATGCTTGTAATCCCAGCATTTTGGGGAGGCTGAGGCAGGCAGATCACAAGGTCAGGAGATTAAGACCATCCTGGCCAACATGATGAAACCCCATCTCTACTAAACATATGAAAATTAGCTGGGCACGGTGGAGCACGCCTGTAGTCCCAGCTACTCGGGAGGCTGAGGCAGGAGAATCGCTTGAACCTGGAAGGTGGAGGTTGCAGTGAGCCGAGATCGCACCACTGCACTCCAGCCTGGCGACAGAGTAAGACTCCATCTTCAAAAAAAAAAAAAAAAAGAAAAAATCAGATGTGTGTGTCTGTAAATAACTTGTGATTGGGGTCAAACCACAGCCACGCCCACTCATTTACATCCTATCTCTGGCTGATGGCAGAGGTCAGCAGGTGTGACAGACAGAGGTGTTACGGTCTGCAAAGCTGAAAATATTTACTATCTGGTCCTTTACAGGAGAAGCTGGCTGATCCCCGCTTTAAGGCTGTAACCTCTAGAGGGTGAGGGACCTTGTCCTTCATTTCTATGGATGCTCCCTAGCGCTTGAAAGGGATCAGGCCCTTGACAGATGTTCAAATAACAATTGGTGGGTGGATGATTAACATGAGGCTCTGCCCTCAGCATAGGGTTGTGCATCAGGCTTGCGATGGATGGATGGATGGATGGATGGATGGATGGATGGATGGATGGGTGGATGGATGGATGGATGGATGGATGGGTGGATGGATGGATGGATGGATGGATGGGTGGATGGATGGATGGATGGATGGATGGG
>CAUYLG010031128.1:0-86479 GCA_963573385.1 Cacajao melanocephalus | reverse complement strand
GAGTCATGAAAAATGAAGAAACAAGGAAATATATTCCAAAGAAAAGAAGATGATATTGCAGCACTGTTTACAATAACAAAGACTTGGAACCAACCCAAATGCCCATCGATGATAGACTGGACAGGGAAAATGTGGCACATATACACCATAGAATACTATGCAGCCATCAAAAATGATGAGTTCGTGTCCTTTGTAGGGACATAGATGAACCTGGAAACCATCATTCTCAGCAAACTGACACAAGAACAGAAAATCAAACACCACATATTCTCACTCATAGGTGGGTGTTGAACAATGAGAACACATGGACACAGGGAGGGGAGCATCACACACTGGGGTCTGTGGCAGGGAACTAGGGGAGGGACAGCAGGGGCTGGGGAGTTGGGGAGGAATAACATGGGGAGAAATGCCAGACATAGGTGATGGGGAGGAAGGCAGCAAACCACATTGCTATGTATGTACCTATGCAACAATCTTGCATGTTCTTCACATGTACCCCAAAACCTAAAATGCAATAAAATATATATTTAAAAAAAAAAGTTAAGGCTGGGGCAGTGGCTCATGCCTGTAATCCTAGCACTTTGGGAGGCCAAGGCAGGAGTATCACTTGAGTCCAGGAGTTGGAGACCAGCCTAGGCAACATGGCAAAACCCTGACTCTATAATAAAAAAAAATAAAAAATAAAGAATATGGTAAATCTCCAGAAACCAACCCAAGTGAAGTGGAGAGATGTGTGTACCTGACAGAAAATTCAAAATAATGGTCAAAAAGATGCTCACCAAGGTCAAGAGAGAAATGCAAGAAGAAACTGAGAACTTCAACAAAGACAAAGTATAATATTATCAACTGAAAAGCATAGATCTGAAGAGTACTATGACTGAACTGAAAAATTCAAGAGAAGGGTTCAACAGTAAATAAGATCCAGTAGAGGAAAAGATTGGTTAACTTGAGACAGGTCACCAGAAATCATCCAATCTGAGGAGGAAATTAAAAAAAAGCAAAGAAGAAAAAGTGAAGCTAGCTTAAGCAATTTATGGGGCACCACCAAGTAAAACAACTTATGCATTATTGGCATGCCAGAAGGAGAAGAGAAAGGAATAGAAAACATATCCAAAGAAATAATGGCAGGAAACTTCCCAACCCTGAGTAAAAAGATAAAAAGCCAGAGGCAGGAAGCCCAAACAATACCAAGTAAGATGAATCCAAAGAGACCTATGCCAAGACAATCATAATAAAATTATTAAAAGTTAAAACATAGAGCATTGAATGCAGTGAAGTAAAAGCAAATGATCACATACAAAAGAACCTCCCCATAAGACTATCAGTGGATTTCTCAACAGCAACCTTGCAGATCAGAAGGGAATTAGATGATATATTCAACATCCTGAAAGAAAAAAAAAAAAGCCCATTAACCAAGAATACTCTACTCATCAATCCAGTCTTTTAAAAAATGAGGGGTGATAAAGACTTTCTCAAACAAAAAGTTAGAACATTTGCCACCATTAGACCTGCCTGACAAAAAAAATGTTAAAGGTAGTTTTCATGCTGAAGGAAGAGGACACTATTAGTAACATGAAGACATATGAGAGTATAGTCATGTGTTACATAATGACATCAACAGTGGTCCCATAAAATTATGATAGAGCTGAAAGTCATATTGCCTAGTGATGGTGATGCTACATCCATTATAACATTGTAACACAAGGCATTACTTGTGTTTGTGGTGATGGTGTAAACAAATGTACCATTTGGTCAGTCATATAAAAGTGTACAGAAATGTTCTAAAGCCCTAACATTCACTCACTACTCACCCACTAACTAACCCAGAGCAACCCCAGTCCTGCAAGCTTCATTCACTGTAAGTACCCTATACAATTTTATATGGTAATTTTACTGTATATTTTATATATTTAGACATGTTTAATACATAATTACTTGTCATTGTGTCACAACTGCCTATAGTATTCAATACAGGAACAAACTGTATAGGTTTGCAGCTCAGAAGCAAAACACTATATGATATAGACTAGGTGTATCATAGATTATACCATCTAGGTTTGTGTAAATATACCCAATGATGTTCATACAATGACAAAGTCACCTAATAATGCAATTTCAGAACATATTCTCATTGTAAAGTGATATATGACTGTACATTGTCAAATCCAAAATATTCTAGTCGTATAATAGAGTTGGGTAAATTAATTTATTTTCTCTCTTTCTTTTCTGAGATGGAGTCTCACTCTGTCACCCAGGCCAGAGTGCAATGGTGCGATCTCAGCTCACTGCAACCTCCACCTCCTGGCTTCAAGCAATTCTCCTGCCTCAGCCTCCCGAGTAGCTGGCACTACAGGCGCATGCCACCACACCCAGCTAATTTTTGTATTTTTAGTAGAGATGAGATTTCACCATGTTGGTCAGGATGGACTTGAACTCCTGATTTCATGATCTGCCCACCTCGGGCTCCCAAAGTGCTGGGATTACAGGTGTGAGCCATTGTGCCGAGCCAATTAATTATACGTCTAATAAAAAGGTTAAACTGTTAAAAGAACTAAAGCTACAACAATTTTTAAGGAATGTAAATTATAAAAAGATGTAAAGTGTGACATCAAAAATATAAAATGTGTAAGGAGGAAAAACAAAAGTGTAGATTTTCAGTATGTGATCAAAATTAAGGTGTTATCACCTGAAATGGCCTATTGTAAGTGTAATATATTTTATGTAAGCCTCAGTGTAAACACAAAACAAAAGCCTATAATAGATACACAAAAAAGAAAAGATCCAAGGCATACCAGAAAGTCATCAAACCACAAAGAAGGCAAGAGAGGAAAAAGAAACAAAGGATTTACAAACAAAAAAAACAGAAGCTAATTTTTAAAATGTCACTAGAAAGTCCTTACTTGTCAATAATTACTTTCAATGTAAATAGATTAAATTATCCAATCAAAAGGCATAGAATGGCTGAATGGATAAAAAAGACCTAACATAGGATGCCTACAAGAGACTCACTTTAACTTTAGGACTCTCAGACTAAAGTGAAGGGATGAGAAAAGACACCCCATGCAGATGGAAACAAAAAAAGTCAAGGGTAGCTATATTTATTTCAGACAAAACAGACTTTAAGGAAAAACCCGTAAAAAGAGACAAAGAACAACATTATATAGTAATAAAGGGATCAATCCATCAAGATGCTAAAACAACTGTAAATATATTTGCACCCCACATCAGAGCACCTAACATATAGAGCAAACTTTAAAAAGTCTGAAAGGAGACATAGCCTGCAACACAATAATAGTAAGTGATTTCAATATTCCATTTTCAACATTGGACAGATCATTTAGACAGAAAAATCAATACAAAAACACTGGATTTGAACTATACTTTAGACCAAATGGACCTACCAGACATAACAGAACATTATACCCAACAGCAGCAGTATACACATTCTTCTCAAGAACACACAAAACATTATCCAAGATAGATCATATGTTAGACCACAAAACAAGTCTCAACAAATTTGAGACAACTGAAATTGTATCAATTATCTTTTCCAACCACAACGGTATAAAACTTGCTTCAGTAACAGGAAGGATCATGGAAAATTAAGACGTGGAAATTAAGCAATATGCTTCTGAAAAACTATTGGGTCAAAGAAGAAATTAGTGGGTTTTTTTTTTTTTAATCTTGAGACAAAATGAAAATACAACATGAGAAAACATGGAACGCAGCAAAAACAATTTTAAGAGGGAAGTTTATAACAATAAATGTCTACATTTGAAAAGAAGAAAGATTGCGAATAAACAATCTAACATCACACCTTAAGGAAATAGAAAAAGAATAATAATCTGAGCTCAACATTAGGAGAAGGGATGGAATAACAAATATCAGAGCAGAAATAGAGACTAGAAAAACAATACAAAAGATCAACAAAACTAAGGACTGACTTTTAAAAATAAAACAAACTCTTAGCTACATGAAGAGAAAGAGAAAAGACTCAAAATCAGAAATGAAAAGGACATTATAACTAATAACACAGAAATATCAAGGATTATGAGACCACTCTGGATAATTGCATGCCAACAAATTGGACCACCCAGAAGAACTGGGCAAATTTCTAGAAATATATAACTTACCAAGACTGAACCAAGAAATTATTGAAAATCTGAATCAATGAGTAAAGTTGAATCAGTAATTAAAAGTCTCTCCTCAAAGAAAAACCCAGGACCAGGTGGTTTCATGGCTGAATTTTACCAAACATATAAAGAAGAATTAATACCAATCCTTCTCAAACTCTTCTAGAAACTAGAGAGAAGAGAATAATTCCAAACTCATTTTATGAGGCCAATATCACACTAATACCAAAGCTGGGAAAAGACATTATAGGAAAAAAAATTACAGGCCAATATCACTGATCAACAGAGATGCAAAAATCTCAACAAAGTAGTAACAAAGCATATTCAATAATACATTAAAAATCATTCACCATATTCCACAATACATTAAAATAATCATTCACCATGATCAAGTAGGATTTATCCATAGGTTACAAGGTTGGTTCCACATATGCTAATCAATAAATATGATTCCCCTTATTAACAAAATGAAGGACAAAAACCATAAGATCATTTCCATAGATGTACAAAAGCATTTGACAAAAGTCAACATCCTTTCAGAATAAAAATCCTCAACAAGTTAGGGGTAGAAGGATGTTCCTCAACACAATAAAGGCCAGATATGACAAACCCAGAGCTAACAAGGCTTTTCCTCTAAGATCACAAACAAGATAAGGGTGCTCATTCCCACCACTTCTGTTCAACACAGTATTATAATAGAATCCAAAATAAATAAAATAGTTGTAAATTTAACCAAGGAAGTGGGAGATCTGCATACTGAAAACTATAAAATACTGAGAACAGAAACTGAAGATAACGCATATAAATGGGAAGATATCTCATGTTCATGAATTGGAAGAATTACTACTGTTAACACATCCATTCTACAAAGTGAGCTACAGAGTCAATGCAATCCTTATCAAAATTCCAATTCATGTCATTCTTCATAGAAATTTTTTTTAATGCTAAAATTCCTATGGAAACACAGAAGACCCCAATAGTCAAAGTAATCTTGACCAAGAAGAAAAATGCTGAAAGCATCAAACTACTTAATTTCAAATATATTATGAAGCTACAGTAATAAAAACAGTATGGTACTGACATAAAAACAGACATACCAACCAACGGAATAGGATGAAGAGGCCAGAAATAAACCGCACATCCATGATCAACTGATTTTTGGCAAAGGTGCCAAGGACACACAATGGGAAAAAGACAGTCTCTTCAATAAGATGGTGCTGGGAAAGTTGGATATTCACATAGAGAAGAATGGAAATGAACCCTAGTAACTAAAAGACAGCTGGAAAATCCCAAAATATCTGAAGATTGAACAAAACATTTCTAAATAACACATGGTTCAAAGAAGAAATTTCAAGAGAAATTTAAAAATATTTTCAACTAAATGAAAATAAAAACATGACTTGATGGCACACGCCTGTAATCCCAGTTACTCAGGAGGCTGAGGCAGCAGGGTCACTTGAGGCCAGGAATTCAAGGCTGTAGTGCATAATGATTGTGCCTGAGGATAGCCACTATACTCCACCCTGAACAACATATCAAGATGCAATCTGCCTCTACCAAAAAAAAAATTTATCTTTTTTTTTTGACATGGGTCTCACTCTGTCGCTCAGGCTGGAGTGCAGTGGCGCAATCTCGGCTCACTGTTTGATAGCCTAACAGACTCCATCTTAAATGTAAGCCTGACAAACTCCGTCTTAGCCTCTCCCTCCTGCCATTTCTCCTTCGGGTGCACAGCTTGGTCATGCTGTAGCCAGTACTTTGTAACCGTTGTAACTACATCCTGCTTGGCGAGTCTACCTGCTATTGTGAATAACCCACCCTCCTTGGTGACTGATTGTATGAAAAGTCCCCCCTGCCACTCCCCTTGGTAACCAAGAATCCTGGGAACCTCCTGCCTCCTGGTTACCAGGAGGTAACTTATCTCATCTAACTTGCTTGTTCTGCTTCTGTAGAATTCCTCTTTGTCACCCCCCTTCTCTAAGCAGGTATAAAAAGGAATCAAGCCCCTTCCTCGAGTCTGAGAGGTTTTTAAGCATGAGCTGAGTCTCAGTTGCCGGCAATAAAGGACTCACAATTGAAACTCCTAGGTGACACAGTGAGACCCTATCAAAAAGAAGAGAAAAGAGGAAGAAGAAAAGAAAAGAAGTCTACACAGAAAACAACAACAACAATCAACAAAACCAAAAGTAGGTTCTTTGAAAAGATCAACAAAATTCATAAGCCTCTGGACAGGATAATGAAGAAAAAAATAGAGTAGACATAAATTACAAATATTAGAAGTGAAAGAATGTCACTACAGATCCCATGAACATTACAGCATAATAAATGAATATTATAAACAACTCTGCCTACAAACTTGATAACCTGGATGAAATGGGCCAATTCTTGAAAAATGCAATCTGCCAAAACTCCCACAAGGAGAAGCAGACAATATGAATAGGCTTTTATCTACTAATGATGTTGAATCAATAATTAATAACCTTCTAAAACACAAAACACCAGGGTTCAGATGGGTTCACTGGCAAATTCTACCAAATATTTAAGGAAGAAATTATATGAATTCTCTACAATCTCTTTCAGAAGACAGAGGCAGAGGGAATGATTCTCAGCTCATTGTATGAGGCCAACATTACCTTAATAACAAACCAGACAAAGACATTACAAGAAAACTGCAGACTATATTGCTCATGAACACAGATGCCAAAATCGTCAACAAAATATTAGCAAATCTAATCCAATATGTATAAAAAGAATTGTACATCAAGAACAAGTGGGATTTATCCTAGGTATGGGAGACTGAATCAACATTTTAAAAATCAATTAAGGCTGGGGTGGCTCACACATGTGATCCCAGCATTTGGGGAGGCTTGAGCCCAGAAGTTCCAAGACCAGCCTGGGCAATATGGGAAAACCCCATCTCTACAAAAAATACAAAAATTACACGGGCATGGTGGTCACGCCTGTAGTCCTAGCTACTCAGAAGGCTGAGGTGGGAGGATCACTTGAACCTGGAAGGCAGAGGTTACAAAAAGCCAGGATGGCGCCACTGCACTCCAGCCTGGGCAATAGAATGAGACTCTGTCTCAAAAAAACAAAAAAAATCAATTAGTATAATCCATCACATATCAACAGCCTAATAAAGAAAAATCACATTATCATCTCAATAGATGCAGAAAAAGCAGTTGACAAAATTCAACAGCCACACACAATTAAACAAAAAAACACCCTCAAAAAACTAAGACGAGGGGCAACTTCCTCAACTTTTTAAAGATGATCTACAAAAAAATCTGCAGCTAACATCATAGGTAATGGTGAGAAACTTGAAGCTTTCCCACCAAGATCAGGAACAAGGTAAAGATGATCCCTTCTCACCACTGCTTTTCAACACTACTGCAAGTCTTAGCTAATGTAATAAGATGAGAAAAGGAACAAAATGTATACCAATTGGGAAGGAAAAAATAAAATGTTCTTTGTTTGCAGATAACATGATCATCTATGTAGGATACCTGAACAAACTGAGAAAAAAACCTCCTGTAACTAACAAGTGATTATAACAAGGCTGCAGGTTAATATGTATTGCTTTCCTACATATCAAGAATGAACAAGTTGAATTTGAAATTAAAAATACATTACCATTGGCAGGGCACGGTGGCTCATGCCTGTAATCCTCCACTTTGGGAACTGAGGCAGATGGCTCACCTGAGGTCAGGAGTTCGAGACCAGCCTGGCCAACATAGTGAAACTCCGTTTCTACTAAAAATACAAAAATTAGCTGGGCGTGGTGGCGGGTACCTGTAATCCCAGCTTCTCAGGAGGCTGAGGCAGGAGAATAGCTTGAACCCAGGAGGTGAAGGCTGCAGTGGGCAGAGATCATGCCATTGCACTCCAGCCTGGGTGACAAGAGTGAAACTCCATCTCAAAAACAAACAAACAAACAAAAAACATTACCATTTATATTAGCATCCCCCAAAATAAAATGGGTATAAATGAATGAAATACATACGGAATTTATAAGTGGAAAACTCTGATGAAAGTTATCAAAGAAGAACTAAATAAATGGAAAGATATTCCATTTTCATGAATAGGAAGACTTCATATTGTCAATATGTCAGTTCTTCTTAACTTGTTCTACAGATTCAACCCAAGCTACTCAAAGTTCCAGCAAGGGCCAGGCACAGTGGCTCACATCCATAATCCTAGCATTTTGGGAGGCCAAGGCAGGAGTACTGTTTGAGCCCAGGAGTTCAATACTAGCCTGGCAACACAGGGAGACCCTGTCTCTACAAAATATCAAAAACTATCCAGGCATGGTGGCAAGTGCCTATGGTCCCAGCTACTCAGGATACTGAGGTAGGGGCATCACTTGAGCCCAGGAGGTCAAGGCTGCAGTGAGCAATGTTTATACCACTGCACTCCAGCATGGGCAAGAGAGTGAGACCCTATCTCAAAAAAAAGAAAAAAAAAATCTGAGGAATAATAATAATAATAATAAGGAGACATCTTTACACCTCTTAGAATGACTATAATCCAAAGCACTGACAACACCAAGTAACAGTGAAGATGTGGAGCAACACCAACTGTCCTTTATTGCTTCTGGGAATGCAAAATGGCACAGCCACTCTGGAAGACAATTCAGCAGTTTCTTACAAAAGTAAACATATCCTTACCATAAAATCCAGCAGTTGTGCTCCCTGGTATTTACCTAAGGCATTGGAAACTTAAACGCACATAAAAATCTGCTCACAGGTATTTATAGAAGCTTTATTCATAATTGCCAAAATTTGGGGGCCACCATCTTGTCCTTCGGTACGTAAATAGATAAACTATAAAATATCAGACGATATAATATCATTCATTGTTAAACATAAATGAGCGATCAGGCCATGAAAAGACATGGAGTAACCTTAATAGCATGTTACTAAATTACTAAAAGAGGCCAATCTGAAAACCCTACATACTATATGATTCCAACTATATTACATTCTTGACAAAGTAAAGCTACGGAGATATTTAAAAAGATCATTGGTTGCCAGGGGTTAAAGGGAGAGAGGGATGAGGGATGAACAGGCAGATCGCAGAGGATTTGGGGGCAGTAAAACTATTTTGTATAATAGCACAATGGTGGATATGTGTCATTAAACATACGTCAAAGCCCATGGAATATACAACACTGAATGAATCCTAATGTAAACAATAGAATTTGGGTAGCAATGATGTGTCATTGTTGATTTATCAATTGTAATGAATGTACCACTCTACAACTAGCTAACAGTAGAGAGGGTTGTATGCATGGCAGGGCAGGGAGGGAGAATACAGGAACTATACTTTTTTTTTTCAATTTTGTTGTAAATCTAAACTACTGTAAAAAACAAATTTTATTCATCAAAGAAAAAATTGTTGTGACCCTGAGTTGGGCAAAGATTTCTTACGTATGACATCAAAAGCACAGTATGCAAAGAAAAATTATAAGGTGATCCTCGCCAAAGTTAAAAATGTTTGTTCTTCTACAATGTTAAGAAAACGTGAAAGATAAGCAACAGACTGGGAGAAAATATTTGCAAATCCTATATCTGATACAGGACTCATACACAGAATATATAAAAAAATTTGCAAAGCTCCGTAAGAATTAAACAAAACCTCACTGAAATAACTGAGCAAAAAATTTGAACAGTCCTTTCACAAAAGAAAATATACATATGGCAAATAAGCACATGAAAATACGTTCAACATATCCCCTCCCCTTGAATCAGGGCAGAGCTTTGTGACTGCCTTGACCCACATAGTATGGTGAAAGCAACATCATGTGGTTCTCAAGGCTAGGTCGTTAAAATGCCACACATTTCTGACTTGTTTTCTTGGAATGCTAGATTTTGGAGCCCAGCCACTATGTTGTAAAGAAGCCTAAGCAACCTACAGAGAGGCCTGTGTGGACAAAAGTGAGGACCAAGGACCCACAGCCCTGGGTGAGCTCTGAACCTACAGCCAGCACCCATGTGCCAACTACTGAGTAGCTATTTTGAAAGTGGATCTTCCAGCCCCCAGTTGAGCTGCCACAACTGATGCACGTGGAACAGAAAAAACCTGCCCAAATTGCCAAACTGCAGATCTGTAAACAAAATAAGCTGCTAAGTTCTGAAGTGGTCTGTTACTCAGTACTATCTAACCTAGCCAAAACTAATAAGAGAAAGACAACCTAATAGAAAAATGGGGAATGGATTTAAAATAGGTATTTCATGAAAGAGAAAATCCTAATAGTCAATAAACACATGAAAAAGTGCTAAACCTCGTAAATAATAAGGAAATTTCTAATTGAAACTACAATGTGCTGCCATTATACACCCACAAGTATGGTTAAATATTTAAAAATCTGACAGTGCCAGTACTGGCAAGGTTGTGAGGCAAAGTAAACTTGCATGTGCTACTAATGGGAATGATAACTGACACAACTACTTTGGAAAAGAGTTTGGCAATATCTACAAAAGCTGCCGTTATACGTACTCATATACCTCAGAAATTTCACTGCTAAGTCTGTTCCATACAGAGATGTGTGATCATCTGCATCAGGAGATAGATAGGTAGAAGAGTGCTCATAATAAAATTCTTCATACTAGTTAAACCTGGAAACAACTGAAAAGGCTATCTACAGAATAGATGAATAAAGTGCAGTATATTCAGACTGTGGAATAATGCATAACGATTAAAAAACAAAGTACTGGGCCTGGCATGTGGCTCACACCTGTAATCCCAACACTTTAGGAGGCTGAGATGGAGGGATCAGTTGAGGCCAGGAATTCAAGACAAGCCTGGGCAACAGAGTGAGAGTTTGTCTCTATAAAAACTTTAAAAATTAGCAAGGCATGGTAGCACACGACTGTAATCCTAGCTATTTGGGAAACTAAGGCAAGAGATTGCTTGAGCCCAGGAGTACCAGGTTGCAGTGAGCTATGGTCACACTACTGCACTCTAGCCTGGGTGACAGAGCGAGACCCTGCCTCAAAACAGAAAAACAAAAAGAAAACAAAGTATTGTACAGTTAAACACAACATGGAGAGAATATTAAAAGATAATATTGATCAAAAATACATAGTCTACAATTTAATTAACGTAAAGTTTTTTTTTAAAAAAGTAAAAACAAATTAATGCTAATAGACCTATCCTAAAATAAATACTATGGGAGTCTTTCAGGCTGAAATGAAAAAACGCTAAGACAGTAATTCAACTCTACATGAAGAACTAAAATGCACCATTAAAGATAACTATGTAGGTAAATATGAAAGACAGCGTAATTGTGATTTTGTTTGCAACTTTTCTTCTTCTATCTGATTTAAAAGAAAATCGTATAAGCACAAATTATAAAATGTGTTGACTGGCTTACAACATGTGAAGATATAATTTATATTATAACAAATTTTTTTGCACTGTCAAAATTGAATTGGCATTAATCTGAATTAAACTGCTTTAAATTTAAAAGTCGGTAATGACCCCTAAGGCAACCATTTAGAAAATATCTTTAAATATATAGTATAAGAAACAAGAAGGGTACTAACACGATGCACTAGAAAATATATATTTAATACCAAAGAGGCTGCGCATGGTGGCTCACAGCTGTAATCCCAGCACTTTGGGAGGCTGAGGTGGGTCGACTGCTTGAGCTCAGGCATTCAAGACCAGCCTAGGCAACATGGCGAAACCCTGTCTCTACTAAAAATACAAAAAATAGCTGGGCATAGTGGCACACGCCTATAGTCCCAGCTACTTAGGAGGCTGAGTTAGGAGAATCATTTGAGCCCAAGAGGTGGAGGTTGCAGTGAGCCAAGATCATACCACTGCATTCCAGCCTGGGCAACAGAGCAAGACCCTGTCTCAAAAACAAAACAAAACAAAACAAACAAAAAATACAAAAGAAAATAGAAATGGAGGAATGTAAGAACAAAGAAGATGTAAGAAAAAAAAAGGAGGGGAAGGGAAGGAGAAAAGAAAGAGAGAAAGAGAGACAGAGAGACAGAAAGAAAGAAAGAAAGGAAGGACGGAAGGGAGGGAGGGAGGCAATGGGAGGCTGGGCGTGGTGGCTCACGCCTGTAATCCCAGCACTTTGGGAGGCCAAAGCGGGCAGATCACGAGGCCAGGAGATTGAGACCATCCTGGGCAACATGGTGAAACCCCATCTCTATTAAAAATACTAAAAAAAAAATTAGCTGGGCATGGTGGCGTGTGCCTGTAGTCCCAATTACTCGGGAGGTTGAAGCAGGAAAACTGCTTGAACCCAGGAGGCGGAGATTTCAGTGAGCCAAGATCATGCCACTGCACTACAGCCTGGGCGACCGTGCAAGACTCCGTCTCAAAAAAAAAAGAAAAAAAGGCAATGGGATAATAAAGTACATGCAAATAATAGCATGTAAAGAATAGTTTTTAATACTGGGTCTGTTTAGCCTAACAAAAAAGATACAGAGAATCAAAATGTTTATATACTCAGAAAACTATCCTATGGAAGAGGAATTAGATAAATTTGGAGCAGCTTCGAAAGAAATTAATGGAGACTAACTAACATGTAGAAGTTTACAAGGAACTGTTGGAAACTCAAGGTGTTTAAAGAGGAATGAACTGCCTTACAAAATAGTGAACTTTTCATCAAAGCAACTAAGTAAAAGTAGAATGTCCATTTGTCAGAGACAGTGAAAATGGTATTCATGCAATGAGTAGGTAACTGTCTATAAAGGACTAAAGATTCTAAAAATCCCTCTAAATCTATGACTCATAGCAGTACAGAAAGGCCTTTCAGCCATTCCCTGAAATCTGTGGCAAAGGTAATTAAAAACTAAGACACCTAAGTATTTCTTCCCACTTTTGTTAATTTCCTGATGCCAAAGATAGAAGGAAAACAAAGTTATCTCTTTGTCTCTGTCTTATGAGAAGCAAGAAGAGGGAAAGAAATAGTACTTCTAATATTAAAAGGTGATTACATTTAAGATGTCTTTCCTTTTAAACTTTGGGTTTTTAGTACCAGAATAGGGAGGTGAGTAGAAGGCAAATGGGGCAAAGGGATGAGTACCAATTCATTCTCTCTTCTTGTAGAGGATTCCTGTGTTCAACAATTCAGAAAATATTTATTGTTGATCTCAAAGTATAGTAGTCTCTCCTTATCCATAGGGGATATGTTCCAAGACCCCCAGTGCATGCCTGAAAGTGTGGATAGTACTGAACCCTATATATGCTGTGTTTTTCCTATACCGACATGCCTATGAAGTAATTTATAAATTAGGCACAGTCAGAGATTAACAAAACGTAACTAATAAGTAGAACAATGATAACAATATACTGTAATAAAAGTTATGTGAATGTGGTCTCTCTCAAAGTATCTTACGGTACTATACTCATCTATTTTCAGACAGTGGTTGACTATGGGAAACTGAAACCATGGAAAGCAAAACCCCGGATGAACTACCATGTGCACTAAAGAAGTAAGCATAACACGCTGAAGTACTATGTCAGCCAAGGATTAAGTGTAATTTTATAATAATGTTTAGTTTATACACCCAAACTTTCCTGAGCCCCACCTTTTTCAATCCTGCCTTCCTATCTAGATAAGAATGTTTCCTTCCTCCATGAAACTTTCCATTTCCCAACCAGTACCTCCAGTCAGTACATATTTATATACACCCTTCAAAAAAGCAGCACTCATCTTCCTGTTGACTTGTAGTTTCTTTGTAACCTGTGGTAAAACTCAGTGAGTCAATGTGCGGAATTTATTGTATAAGTATTACATTTTCTCTATGAGGACATCAAACTAGTGGCCATTCAAATAAAGCTTCATTAAAATCACTAAGGGAGGAAAAGTGGCACCAGAGACTATTAGCAAACCAGTAGTAACGACTGTACTTAGAAAAACTAAACAGTGAAAAGAGGGTTAAAAACATCACTGCAGAGGTTTCACTTCTGCAATGGCAGTGTGAGGAGCTCCATGGACATGCTCCTCACTGAAGCAAGTATAGCTGGTGAAAATTGTTTTTTAAAATCCAACCATTTATAGACTAAGGGGAATCTAAGGGCATACAGTAAAGAAACATTTATTCATTGAAATCTAAAACTTGGTAAGAATAGTGAGAGTCTATGACACTTAAATCATGACCTGCTTCCTGCTTCTCCCCTTCTCTCCCTGCTTAGCTGGATGGAGGCTTCACACAGGTGAGTGTGGTCAAGAAGAGGGGCTCCCTATGAGCTCTTCATCAAGGGATAAGATATGTCACCAGTAGGAGTAGAAGGCATTTCTCATCCCCTCCACCTCTGAGGTACATTGGCTAAATTCCTGGTGACTGTGGCCAAGAGGTCAGGATCTTCCTCCACCCAATCCCAAAGCACAGAGTGGAGGATCTACCCTAGGTGTGACAGACAAAGAATCCTGGGAACCCCAATTGCCTTCAATCTAGCTCACTCATAAGGTAAAGGTTCCACACTTGGAAAGACAAAGCCAATAAAGGCAGAGGCTACCATTTCCACCCACTCTGACCAGGGGCAGAGCGAGTTCACAAAAACAGGGAAATCTGAATCTTAACCCCCAAGAATCTGACTTTATTTGGAACAAAGTGCAGGGAAGTTCAAGCCTAATGGATATTTTGGTAGCAAGTAATAAAAGGCTGGTAGCTCTATTATAGCTGTATGCTAAACCATAGGCAGCTAGTTTACCATAGAGAACCAGGAAAAGAGACAGCCAACAAGAGAACTTCTGGGGTCAGAACAAACCACAAATACTGGACTCAAAAAGTAACCCTGCCCTAATTTAACTAGACCAGAATGCTGAGCAACTTATCCCCAGGGTATTGCCAAAAAGAATAGAACAATCAACAATTAGAGCCTACCAGCTGAGTATGATACTAACAGTGCAGATAGCTTAACAGAGAGATCAAAGAGAGAGTCAAAGAAATGTTGGTTAAAATTATCATCCTAAGGGTGACTGTACATATGTAAAGGCTATTGCCTCTGAGGAGTAACATCAGAGACTTCACGAAAATAACCTAGCCAAGTTACTAAACAAACAACAATATAAAAAGGACAAAAAACAAGGCCTGGAGAGGGAGGAGGAGCATTAATATAAAGAACTGGTATAATACATTAAATTAAAATATCCAGTTTTTAACAAAATAGTATAAGAAGTGCAAAGGAACAAAAAAATGTGGCCCACACACAAGGAGAAAAAGCAGACAACAGAAGCTGCCTGTGAGAGGATCCAGATGTTAAATTTAATGGTCAAAGACTTCAAAGCAGCCATTTTAAATGTGCTTAAAGATGAAGAAAAAAAAAAGATACGATGACAATGTCTCAACAAATAGAGAATATCAATTAAGAGATAAAAAGAATTTTAAAAAACCAAGTAAGAATTCTGGATTTGAAATTACAATAACGGAAACAAAAAATTCACTGGATGGCTCAAGAGTAAACCTGACTGCAGAAGAAAGAGTACGCAAACTTTAAGATAGATCAGTTGAAATTATGCAATCCAAAGAACAGAGGTAAAGGGCAAGATAAAAAATGAGGAGAGCGTCAGATACATGTTATATACCTTTAATCAGAACAATATACATATAATGGGAATACCAGAAGGAGGGAAACTAAAAGAGAGGAGCAGAAAAAAACGTTAGAAAAAATGACTGAAAACTCTCCAAATCTGATGAAAAACATTAGACTATACATTCAAGAAGCACAGCAAAGTCCAAGTAGGATATATGTTTTTAAAAATCTACACCTATAAATCATAATAGAAATGCTGAAAATTTTAAATCAATACGAGAACTCTTCACTTATAAGGGAGCCATAATAAAATTAAGAGCTGACTTCTCACCAGAAACAGTGGAGGCCAGAGGCGGTGGAATTACATATTCAACGTGCTGAAAGAAAAAAAAAATCCAACCCAAAGTTCAGCAAAACTATCTTTCAAAAATTAAGAAAAATAAAGACATTCCCAGATAAACAAAAACTGAGAGCATCAGTAGTAGCTAGCAAACATGGCTTAAAAGAATTACTAAAGGAGGTTCTTCAAACTGAAACCAAATCTCTCTGGGTGATAACTCAAATTGAAAAAAGAATGAGCACTGGCAAGGGTAATTATGTCACTAGAAAAAAAAACATTAGAGACACATCTCTTTTCTAAACTGATTTAAAAAGCAATTGTATAAAAAAAGTACATAAGTGTATTGTTGGGGCTATAACATATAGAAATGCAATATATTTGGCAGTAACAGCAAAAGAATGCAGGTGGAAAGAAAGCTATATTGGATTAAGGAAATGACTCCAGATGGTAACACAAATCTACAAGAACAAATGAAGAGAACCAGAAATAGTAATTAAGAAAGTTAATATAACAAACTCTTGCTCTTCCTTCTTTTCTGCCTCTTCAAAAGATATAAAATTACATAAAACAATAATTATACCAATGTATTTTTGTGTTTGTAACATATATAGATAAAATATGTATAGCAATTATAGCATAAAAAGAGGAAAATGGTATAGAATTGCACAGGGGTAACATTTCTGTATCTCACTGAAATTAAATAAGTCTACATCTGAAAGAGTGTGATACATTAAGTAAGCCCTATAACAACCACTAAGGAAATCATAACAAAAATAGAGAAAAATCATTAAAGAAATAAAAAATGCTATACAAGAAAATATTCATTTGATACAAAGGAAAGTAGTAAAAAGTGAATTAACAAAAACAAGACTTGAGACATATAGAAGACAAAAAGTAAAATGGCAGATAGGAATACAACCATATCAGTAACACATACAAAAAATTTTTAAAAATTAGCCAGGTGTGGTGGCACACACCTGCAGTCCTAGCTACTCGGAAGGCTGACGTTGGAGGATTGCCTGAGCCCAGAAGTTCAAGGCTGCAGTGAGCTGTCATTGTGTTACTGTGCTCCAGCCTGAAAAACAGAGCAAGATCCTATCTCAAAAAAAAAGAAAGAAAGGAAGGAAGGAAGGGAAGGAAAGGAAGGAAGGAGGGAGGAGGAGAGGGGGAAAGGGGAGAGGGGAGAGGGAGGGATTCTTGCCCAATGCTGTCATTGTGCCACTGTGCTCTAGCCTGAAAAACAGAGCAAGATCGTATCTCAAAAAAAGAAAGAAAGAAACGAGAGAGAGAGAGGCAGGCAGGGAGAGAGAGAGGCAGGCAAGGAGAGAGAGAGGCAGGCAAGGAGGGAGGCAGGCAGGGAGGCAGGGAGGGAAAGAAAGAATTGTTTAAAGAAATTAAAGGCAAACTAAATAAATGAAGACATCTCATGTTTACTGATTGGAAAGCCAATATCATGAAGATGGCAATACTCCCCAAAGGGGTGTACAGATTCAATTCAATCCCTATCACAATCCCAGGTGGCTTCTTTGCACAATTGATAGAGTGATCCTAAAATTCATATGGAAATTCAAGGGATGCCAAATAGTCAATACTGAAAAAGAAGAACAAGGTTGGAGGACTCACACTTCCTGATTTCAAAACATACTACACAAACCTAAAGTTATCAAGACAATGTAGCAATGGTTTAAGGACATAGATCAACAGAACGGAATTGACTGTCCAGAAATAGATCCATACATTTAAGATCAATTCATTTTGAGAAGGGTTTCAAGCCAATTCATTAGGAAAATAGTCTTTTCAATAGATGCTGCTGGGAAACTGGACAAGCACATGCAAAAGTATGAACTTGGACCCCTTCGCACCATATACAAAAATTAATTCAAACTTGATCAAAGACCCAAATGTAAGGTGCTAAAAGAATAAAACTCTTAGAAGAAAACTCAGGTGTAAATCTTCATGACATTAGATTAGGCAATGGTTTTTAAGAAATGACATCAAAAGCACAATCCAACATAACAAAAATAGATTAAATGGGCATCATTAAAACAAAAAGCTTTTCCACTACAAAGGACACTACCAAAAAAATTACAAGATAATCCAAAGAATTCAATAAACTTTTTGCAAATCATGTGTTTGAAAAGACTTGTATGTAGAACACATAAAGAACTCTTACAACAAAATAATAAAAAGACAAATGACCCAATTTTAAAAATAGGCAGAGAGCTGGCATGATGGCATGCTCCTGTAGTTCTACCAACTCAGAAGGTTGAGGTGGGAAGATCACTTGAACCCAGGAGTTTGAGTCCAGCCAGGGCAACAGAGTGAGACTCCATCTGTATTTAAAAGGGGTGGGCGGAGTAGTTAAGGATCTGAATAGACAATTCTCCACAGAATATGTACATATGGCCGATAAGCATATGAAAGATGCTCAACATCTTTAGCAATCGGGGAAACATAAACCAAAACCACTATGAGATATTACTTCATATACCACCAAGGCTACAATCAAAAAGACATAACAGCAAGTGTTGGTGGGGATGTGGAGAAATTGGAATGCTGGTGGGAATGTAAAATGGTATAGCCACTTTTAAAATGTCTGGTAGCTCCTCAAAAGTAGTTACAATATCTGACCCAGCAATTCCACTCCTAAGCATAAACCTAGAGAAATGAAAACATTTGTCCCATGCAAAAATCTGTACACAAATGTTAATAGCAGCATTGTGCATAATAGCCAAAAAGTGGAAACAATCTAGATGTCCATCAACTGATGCATAAATAAAATGTGGTATATCTATACAATGGAATATTGGGTAATAAAAAGGAATAAAGCATCAATATATGACATAACATGAAAGAAAGCATCAAAAACATTATGCTTCAAAGATGCTGGTCTTAAAAGACTACATATTGTAAGATTCCATTTATATGAAATGTCTAGAATAGGCAAAACTATAGAGATGGAAAGTAATTCAGTACTTGCCTACTGCTGGGGGGACACGCTGGGGAGGGGGATGTGCTAAAGGTTACAAAGTATCTTTCTGACATCATGAAAATAAAATTGATTGTGATGATGGCTGCACACCTCTAAATATTCTAAAAACTACTGACTCTGATACTTTAAATGAGTGAATTAAATGGTATGTGAATTCTATCTCAATAAAGCTGTTTTCTAAAAAATATTACTGTGTAACTATACCAGGGGGTGCTTGGAGGTGGATTCTTTGTATGCCGGATTCAAAGCCTTAGCAGGCACAAATTCTACCAACCAAATATCTACCAATTAATTACCTATTAGTTCATTTGCGAAACGTTTCCCCTCCCTATCCTTTCTGGTTTTTGAATTTTTCTAAATGACCATGCATTTAAGGCCTCCAATCTCACAAAGCCTACTTGCCTAGCTTCTGCCAAGCGTGACTCCACCTAATGTCATTTGTCTCTATAGTAACCAACTAGAAAAGCTGCTATGCTTAGCAGTGGCTTTGTACAAGCAGTGGTCTAGCCTAGAGATGTTTTAAAGATTTGAGTCCTCTCTACTGATCACTGCTTTTTTCCTGGTATTAAAAAGTGAACCTCTGATGAATGAGAGCGGTAGAGGGTTAGAGAGAAAAAGATGGAATATATGGTAAAACACAAAGGAAGATGGACTGCAAGTAGAGACTGTGTTCAAAGGGAAATTAGTTTAGAAGGACCTTGACTGATAAGAGGACTAAGAAGATATGGAATTAAAGAAAAACTAGGTATAAGAACCCGAAAATAATTATTAGGCATTTCCATTCATATTCTCTGGTTAAAAACAACATAATGATATAAACACCACAAAATTGTCAATAAACATAATTATGGTGCTTTGGAAAGCTGACTGATATCACGTATAGCTATCCAAAAGGTGTTTTACAGTATAGTCCAGCTATGGATAGGGATAAGATATAGCTTGTATCTTCAACAAACTTCTAACATAATGGTGGGTAGCAATGAACACAAAACAGTGCAACTTTTATTAATGAGGTGGAGCAGAGAATGGGGAGGAGGTACATTATGTAACAGACACGGAAACCTTATAAAAAGCATAAGGATGCATTCCAGGATGTATAGTTCCATCCACTATACCTTTCAAGGGGTGCTTTTTGCAACAGGAGGCTTAACATGTGTGGTGCCCCTGCGGGGAGCCTCCCCCAGCTTTGCCTTGGCTGGGTCTCCTCTCTCCCAGTATGCACCTGGACCAGCCTTATTAATGGAGCTTTCTTCCTCAAGTGTTCATTAATCAAGTCATTACTGGAGTGTCGTCCACCCTGTGGATTCTTCCAGAAAATGATACCAATCTATTTTTCTACATATAAAGTTCACTTTAAAATTTACCTGATATGGTAGAGAGTACAAAGGTACTAGGACAACCATCAGAGGAATGGGTTTCTGAGCACCAGCATCCTCATTTGTAATATGGGATGATGTCTTACCCTCCTACCATTAATGTTTGTGAGGCTCAAAAACATAGGTATTTTAAAGTTTTTAATAAACGGTCAAGAAAACACTTTTTCTTTTGCCTATTTTAACGTAACTGGTTACCACTGCATCTAACACTTTCTATTCTGCATCATACTTATTTGATTAGTTACCTTTCCTACTGAACCATAAGGTCTTTGTATGTCTTTGACTGTTTCTCAGAGCCTAGCATAAAAATCTCACACAACAAATGCTCTCTGTATATATGTAATGAATTATTATTTTAATCATTTTATTGCACAATTTACTCCATTCAGAAATATCTATAAACTCCATCAAATCTCTACAGTCTATACAGAAAATTTTATTTAAAACTATCATTAAACTTCGACATCCTGTTTCTAATAAATAAAAAGGAGCCTTTTAAACTAACTAAAGACCATATTAAAACAAGCCTTACGTGAGAATTTTAAGTTAAGTTGGCAGTGATAATGCAAATGAGAAGAGAAGAACACAGTGATAGTGTAATTACCCCAGGTGGAAATCTAGATTTGAACCAAAGCTAGAGGTTAGTACTTCGATTCCTATAACTTTTGCAGTAGGCAGGGACTGACACTCAATTTAATTCCTAGTTTTAATATATTTTAATTTGGCACATTTTGAGTTAATTCTAGTATATCTGAATTCACTCTTTCATCTTGTTTTGTGTATGACCTCAATTTGACATCAAGTTTCACTCCTCTGTAGAGGAGTCTTGAATCCATGCAAGCAAGCTGCATCTTGTGTCTTCAGAATTCAATCTACATGCCCAGTGGCATACTTCCTCTGAAGAATGGCAACAACACACCACTCCTCATACGCCACACCCTTACTGGCATGGCTTAAACGACCAGGTCATTTCACCCACAGGAAGAGCTTAGGAACTGACCAATATTTGGATTAAATAAGATTAGATTCTCAAATAAGCTTAATTCTGAGGGGAAAAAATCTTATAGCTATATTAGATTGTTAGGTCTGCCATAACAAAATATCACACACTGGGTGGCTTAAACAATAGAAATTTATTTTCTCACAATTCTGGAAGCTAGAATTTCAAGATCATGGTGTTGGCAGGTTTGGTTTATCCTAAGGCCTCTTAGCTTGGCTTGCAAATGGCCACCTTTTTGCTGTGTTTCCTCTGTGCACAGATGACCCTTGTGCTTCTCTGTAAATCCAAATTTCTCCTTATGAGGACGCCATCGGGATTAGATAAGGGCCCACCCTAACCACCTCATTTAACTTAATCACCTCTTTAGAGGCCATATCTCCAAATACAGTCACATTCTGAGGTAGTAGGGCTTAGTGCTTCAACATACGAATTTGGGGGGGGGGCATAATTCAGTCTAAAACAACAACTATTTTCATTTATTTCTACCCTTAGCACTAGTTTAGGCTTTGTTCATCTTAGAGCCGATAAAATCTCTCTCAGCCATCCTTCCTTCCCCCAAGTAACCCATAGTGAGAAGTGACTAGGGGATGACATTCCACGCAGCCCTCTAAACATTATGTGGGACCCCCTTGGGTACTTAATAAAGGAAGACAGTCACAGTGACCCATCTGTTGTACAATTAGCTGTTTGGGAGTCACCAAAGTTGTTCAGCAACAGGTACTACTGATTGCCTCTGAAACCAGAGAGATGCTGTCACAGTTCTTTTTTTCCTACAGCATACCAGTTAAATTAGAAATATGCCAGGGCACAGCTCAGGAATCCTTTCAGTCTCTCCTGTAATGTTGTGTCAATGGTGAGGAAACTATTGAACAAAGTACTCAAAGACCCTTTAATATTTTTGACAGGCAGTAATAAAAGAGTTAAGACAGGGCCGGGCGCGGTGCCTCACACCTGTAATCCCAGCACTTTGGGAGGCTGAGGCGGGCAGATCACTTGAGGTCAGAAGTTAAAGACCAGCATGACCAACATGGAGAAACCCTGTCTCTACTAAAAATACAAAATTAGCCAGGCGTGGTGGCACATGTCTGTAATCCCAGTTACTCGGGAGGCTGAGGCAGGAGAATCGCTTGAACCCGGGAGGCAGCGGTTGCTGTGAGCCAAGATCGCGCCATTGCACTCCACTCTAGCCTGGGCAGCAAGAGCGAAACTCCGTCTCGGGGAAAAAAAAAAAAAAAAAGTTAAGACAGGTGAGGCAGTATGAGAGGCCTGGAGCTAATTCTTGCAGCTTCCAGTGAAATATCAGGGAGTTTTTTCTTCTTAAATACTGTTGTATATGACATGTTAAACAAAAAATAAAATAAAATAAGCCAAATTAGTGGCATCCAGGTAGATCTTCTCAGTCCTTCCCTTAATGCTGCATATCCACCAAAAGTGAGTTTTATGACTGAACTCATTTTAACACTTACGGTCAGACTGCAAAATGCACCTGATTTTAAGCACAAAATGTCATTTTTATGAGTAACTAGACTCTCAAGAGTACCTGTAATAATCAGACAACTGAATACAACAGTCTCACAGGAGTTTCAATCTTGAAATGGTCATTTTATCTTACATAAAATAGAAAGTGTCTTACAGCATACATTTTCATACTGTAAGACACAAAATTATTTATGTATGAATAATTTCTATTTCATACATAAAATAGAAAGTGTCTTCCACTTTATCGTAGCTAGTGTTAGGACCAGCACTAATAAGAATGAAGAATGTATTGTTTATCAGTCACGGAAATCTGCGTCTATCTCCACGGTTTGACTCTTAATACTCTAATGTCACAAACAACTGGGTTTGAAGACACCTTTTCTGGTAGGTCCTGTATCTAGCTGTTCAATCCACTGACAAATAAGGGAACTCTTCCCCACTCTAACATGGGTGTCCTAAATGTAAGAGGGGCTGATATTAGCTGTCTCACATTAACTTTCAAAAGATCATCAAATGAAAACGTTTCATCAAAAGGCACCTACTTAAGCACGAACAATGCCCAAAGAATGACAAATCAAAATTCTGGGTACTATACTAAGAGAAAATTCTTCCAAAACAGATACTTAAGAATTTTTCTCTCTGAATTTGGCCAAGTTTGGTGGTTTCATTCACAACATTTAAGGAAAAAAGTGATGGTTTATGGGTAGCAGGTAATAAAACAAACCTTTACATCACTTACTAAATAGAAACGGTTTAGGATCACAGACATGTTAAAGCTTCCTCTTTTCCCTGCAATGGTAGTCAAGCCGCATAAACGAATCAACGTTTCCTCAGTTCAAACCTGAACTGGTTACAGGCAAGCAAGGGCTCCTCAGAGTTTGTTTGTTGTGCTTCAAATTTTTATTTACTAACGGTTTAGGTCAAGAAATTTTTTTTGAAGATCAAATGTCTTGCTATGCCTTTGTGTTCTTTTCCCATCTGTTATGTTTGTTGCCCTGTTGGTCTCCTGACACTTCCATTTTCTCTGTGCTCTCCAAATGGCTGTAACCTGGGGTATAACTAATCACATCTCTTGTGATTCTTTTCTTATTCTAGGAGTTTCCAGATCTGGACTCGGAAGACGACACCCAGGTGCAAGCCCAAAGGTTACCTATTTAGATTTTCCAAGCACAGTGTGTGGAAAATCATTCCTCGCCCTTCATTTTGTGTCTGCTTAACGGCGCTGTCGTGCCCAAACGTAGATACTGGCCAAGAGCTAGATTTCCAAAATGGCTTTGCTCCTTTCGAGCTGACATCGGTCTTTAACATGCAATTTATTTCCACTGCAGCTAATCTTTCTCTCTACTCCAAATACTACCCGACACACAGAAAGCTGAACCTAACCCAGTGTAAACACTGACTCTCATCTGCTAAATTCAGCAAGGCCGGCAAAGCCGTTGCACTGATGTAAAAAAAAAGCGTTAAAACAAAAAACCAAAAAAAAAACCCAAAAAACAAAAAACGCCAAAACACCCCACACGAAACCAACTCGAGGGGCGGGCGTCGCCCGGATCGCGCCCTCCCGCCGCGGCCACGCCTCCCCGCCGCGGCCACGCCCCCTCCGCCTCTCTCCGCGCCGCCGGCGGCGGCCTCCGCGCGGGCCTCCCAGCCCTTATTCCACTCACTTTGTTCTCCGCCTTTGTCCTAATCCACACCAGCAGGTGGAGCCGCAGTTAAAGTTTCCGAGTCCATTCCGGGAGCGGGAGCCCATCTTGCTGGCTGCCGAGGCACTCGCTGGAGGAGGAGGGTCAGAGCTCGGGTGCAGCCAATCGAGGGCAACGCTGCTACTTATCAGAGCAGAATGGGCTGTAGTTTAGTGAAATAGGAAAGCTGCAAAACACTGTGGAGTGCTCCCGTGTAAATAAAAAGAAGAAAAAAAAGTTTCTCAAGTCGCCGCAGCACGACGTCGGGCCGGCGCTGGGGCGGGGGTCTGCGCTCTCCCGGGCGGCCGCGCGCTGGACTTTATTGTGCCGCAACCAGCCCCAGTTCCCATTGTTTGTGTTTTTTTCAAAATATGGCAAAGGTTCAGGTGAACAATGTAGTGGTGCTGGATAACCCTTCTCCTTTCTACAACCCGTTCCAGTTCGAGATCACCTTCGAGTGCATCGAGGACCTGTCTGAAGGTGAGTGCGGCGCCCGCGCACCCGGGCTGTCAGTTGCGGGCTGCAGACGTTGAAAGTTTCCCGGGCCCGGCCTCGCGCTGGGCAGCCGTGCTCGGCGCCGGGCGGCCGCGGGCTCCTCTGCGGAGGGAAACTTGAAGTTGATGGACGACGGCAGCCGAGGCGCGCGCGGCGTTCCGCCGCAGCCCAGGCTCCTGCCGGGCTCAACTTGCGAGGAACTTGTTTGAGCCGAGGAGCGGAGGTAGCCATGTTGTCAGCTTTGTCTGCGGGCGGGCAGCTCAGATACCCGCACTCGCGCCCACGGCGCCGCCGGGCTTCGCGCCGGGCTGGCTCCACGCCGCCAACAGCCTCCGCGACCCTCCGGGCCAGGGCACGGAGGCTGGGAAGGGAGAGGCTGTGCGGGTAGTGGCGCCGGCGAGTTCGGAGCGGAGCCATCTTACCCCGAGTCGAGAATTGGGCCAGCGACCCCGGCGCACGGCGCCTCCTCTTGCCCCGCCGCCCGCCTGCCCTCCAGCCCGCGGCGAAAGGCAGGTAGTCACTCTCCAGAGCTCACAGTGGAATCGCCTCACTCTCCGGGCTGGCCATGCCTGGCCGCTTCGGGGAGGAGAGCGAGGCTGTCCTCGCGCTGATTTCTGGCTCCCTCGACCAACCAGCTGGGGAGGCGGGCGCAGGCTCGGCCCCTCCGCGCCGCGGGCTGGGCGCCGGCGTTCCCCGGGGGCCGCGGGTCCTGTTCGGCCGGTCCTCCTCGGCCGGCGCCCGGGGATGCGCCGGGATGCTGGCGCGCAGGCTCCCCAACCAACGTGGACTCCTTTCCCCTAATGACGAAAAGCTAATCTCAGGAAGAGAAATAAGAGCTAAGCTAGGAAGTTACATTTAACCTAAGAGCAGAAATTAGACACTTAAATAATTTCCCGGACTTAATCTTTGCCTTCTAAATAGTCTGAAAGAAGACTATTCAAGAACGTGTTGAAATCTAAAATAACTCCACAGCCATATACACAACACACCCTGAACATAAAACACAAACGTAGGCTAGGAAATTAAGGTAAAATACTTATGTCTGTCCAAGAATTCTTGATATTTTTTCTACATATGTTTCAAAATCTTAAAAATACGTATTTTTAAATATGTGTAGTAATATTTAGAAAGCTAAAACGACAATTACATTTGCTTTTATTTTACTAAAGTAATTCAGTCCTTAATTTGCTAGTTTTGAAGGGGAAAAAGTTTAACTTCATCGATGAGGGACATCTTTGAATTAGAAGTATATTTTAAAAATGCATTGAAGATGATTTGGCTAATCATGGCATGTAAAACTATTTTCATTTTAAAAACTAGTTTCTAATCTCTAAAATGTATATATCTTATGTGAGGTGTTAACTTTAATTATAAAAACATGTTCATTGTAATAAACTTCTAGAAAGTTGTACAGGCATATATAAAGTTTACAGTTTTCTGTATTAAATGCCTTCCCCTATCTCACTCCTTTAGGTAATCACAATTATTACTTTAACATGTGCCCCTTTGTTTTTTAAGACCTATATAGAGCATAAATACATATATAGGGCAAATTTTAAAAGATAATTCATTTATTAAAATAATTTCAAATAGGCCATTGATAACATTAAGGGGTATTTTTCTTATTACTCAAGTCATCTGATTACTCTCTTATGATACTACTATTAGTATAAGCATTGCAGCTACCAGGCTCATTTTTCACACGCAACAGTCAGTAAATTTTTCTTTTTGCCAATTGCATATAAAAGCAGACAAAAGAAAAACCATTGGTCAGTCCATTCCAAATTATTCCACAGTGTTCTTCAAATATACCACCAGAAGTTCTTCAAATTACAGGTATTTCTCAAGTGATGCCTTCCATTTTAGGAGTCAGCTCTGAGCAAAGAAGATAGATGACTCAGGATGTCGTTATAGATGAAATCAGCCATTCATAGAAGCCAAAACATGTTCCATTTTTAAGTGGGATCCATTCAGAACCCAGCTGAATCACATCAGGGTTTTACAGTACTGGTGTCAAGAATATACTTATTTCCAATGGTATAGTTCACTTCCAAGGCACCATTACTGAGCATTTATTTAGTATTTTAAAAAATATTTTAAGCTGAGTCATACCAAAGCTGCAAAGGAATCTTTCAAAAAGGTGCCATGCCTGTGTACTCCACCTAGAGGCTATGTGGATTTAGGAAATTGAGTTTACTTAGCAAAGGCTTCTTATAGGTTCCATATTTTTATATTATAGTTTTTTTTTTAATTCTGTTCTTAAACTATAGAAAAAAAATTTCTTTTAAATGAGACAGGGTCTCGCTCTGTCACTCAGGCTGGATGGAGTGCAGTGGTGCAAACACAGCTCCCTACAATCTCAATCAATCCTCCCACCTCAGCCTCCTGAGTAGCTGAGACCACAGTCAATGTGCCACCACATCGGGCTAATTTTTTAATTTTTTGTAGAAATGGAGTCTTGCCATGTTGCCCAAGCTGGTCTCAAACCCCTGGACTCAAGCAATCCTCCCACCCCTGCCTCCCCAAAGTTTTGTGACTATAATCACTGCATCCAGCCCAAATTATAGAATATTTTGAAAAGAATTTTCTTTATAAGTTATTTTGTCTCAAGTCTCAAAGTGGAGTTTGGCCACCATTTTTCATACTTTTGTTAATAGCCCCCATTCACTCTCCTTTAAGAGCTGCCCTGTAGCTTTGCTTCAGAAAAAGCCTTGAGGAATATCTGGTCTTAAGATAATTTGGTTCTAATATAAGGTTTATATTAGGAGTTAAGACAGCCTTTAAAAATGAGAGGTGCTGAGGCTTTAATGTCTGAGATAGGAGACCCTGGATGTGCTTAATGGTTACCACACCTATACAAGTTTTGATTGATCATCCTGCCATTCTTAAGTTTACATCTTAATTACAGCTACTCCCAATTGAATACTTACATACTAAAATTGAGCATGGTGCTTCATACTTTCCAACTTAAGCTTGTTCTAACTCCAAAGCCTAGATACATTCCACTAGACCACAGGTCTTCCCAAGTAGTGTAATTAGCTAAAAATTCCCTTGATGACTTCCCTCATTCACTCACTCTCACCACAAATGGAAATACTTTCAGGCTGGGTAAATCATTTAATCATGGTTACCGTAATTAAATAAAACAGTTAACTTTAAAATAAATGAACAAATTTCTTCAACTGAGAACTTATGTAAAACATCTGACCTTACCCTTTCTCCCTCAAATACAGGGGCAGAGGAATGACTGAGAAGCTGGGTTTAAAAAACAAACAAAAAAAAAAACTGATGCCAATGTATAAAAAAAAGTACTGAGCATGTAAAACTCAGTAACTATAGCAAGCATCCCATAAACATAAAAATCAATGTACAAGTGCTCCCTGAGTTGCAGCCTGTTCTTGTTAAGGCTAGATTATCTCTTCATTGCCTCTGCTCTCACTTCCCCTGCAAATAAATTCCCTTATTCCACTGCTAATTTCAGAGTTAGAAAGAATTTATCTTCCCGGTTAGGTTTTTGGAAGAAGCCCGGGGTTTGTAGTTACAGAGGCATAGCTTGGATTCTGATTCTTTGATGTACAAACTATGAATTTGCACAGATTACTTAACCTCTCAGAGTCTCAACTTTCTTACTTGCGTATGGGGATAATTTGATCCATATGATAAAGCTGTTGAGGTTTAAACAATAGGTATGAAGTAGCAGGACTAATGCCCAGCATATAGTAGGTATTTTCTAAAATAGGTGTATCGATTATGGCTGTGTTCCTATGCCAGTCCACAAATGCCAATTTATACCACTTAGGAGCAAGGGCATTATATGTAGTGGTACAATTACATATGAAATTAAAATTTTATGAAAACCTTGTGTGTGTGTGTGTGTGTGTATTTTTTTTTTTTGAGGCAGTCTCATTCTGTCGCCCAGGCTGGAGTGTGGTGGCACGATCTCGGCTCACTGCAACCTCCACCTCCTGAGTTCAAGTGATTCTTGTGCCTCAGCCTCCCGAGTAGCTGGGATCACAGGCATGCGCCACCACGCCCCCCCTAATTTTTGTATCTTTCGTAGAGATGGAGTTTCACCGTGTTTGCCAGGTTGGTCTCACACTCCTGACCTCAAACGATCCCGCCACCTCTGCCTCCCAAAATGCTGAGATTATCAGCCACGCTATGTGGTAATTCCTAGTGTTATCCTCACTTGGGTAGTTTAGTACCTTTCACACCACTTTCTTAAAACAGTTTCTTCATTTGGCTTTTGGGTCACCTACCTCATTTTGCCACTTGTTTTGTAACTTACTTTGTTTCTTTGTCTTATTGTCGTCTTATGTTTGGAGGGCTCAAATCTCCCTAGAGAGCAAGCCCATCTGTTTTTATGGCTTTACATTATCACTGACAGTCTCCAAATTTTTATACTGCCTATTCAGTATCTCCACATAGATAGCTAGCAGACATCTCAAATAGATCCAAAACAAACTCCTGATTGTTCCCCCACCAAAGTCATCCCCCTGCAAAAGTGGCTCCTGTTGCTTTCATCTTCAGAATTTTATCTAGAATGTAACTGTTGCATAGCCCCATGGCCTCAGGAGGTCCATGCCACCATAATGTCTTGCCTCAATTGTTGAAATATTGTTTCTTCTCTTGCCCTCTTACATTCTGTATTGAACACAGCAGTCAAAGCATTCCTTTTAAAATGAAAGTTGGATCCTGTCACTGCTCTGCTCAAAATCCTCTCTGATGGTTTCCCATGCCACTCAGTGTTAAAGCCAGAGTCTTTATGATGGCCTTCAAAACTGCATAATCTGGCTTTTCCCAGCATCCTCAATCATAGGGTTGGTTGCTTTCCCCCTTACTTTCATTGTGCTCCAGCCCTGGCCTCCTTGCCTTTTCTTGCCAAGCATGAAAACATGCCAAGCATGCCCTACCTCTGGGCCTTTGTATTTGCTGTTCCCTCTCATGAGATATTCATGGCCTGCTTCCTGTGTATCTCCATCCACAGATGATCTCAGATGTCAGATGCAGAACCCTGCATCTGGAAATGTGCAGGAAACTGGAAATATAAGTGGTCTAGGTCTAGGACAGAGCCATGACATAATAGGTCCTCAGAAATACTGACTTAATAAGAAAAAAAAATAAAAACTTAAAGGAGCTTTCAGTTCAGTAGATTATAGTTTATAATACAATATAAATAAGCAGTGTGTTACTATTTCTGTTATCAATTTAGGGAACAAAAATATCTACACAGTTACACAAAAATGACAACACATGGTGGCACTAACTAGATTATAATGAGTGACCCAGGAACTCACCCTTTGGGAGTGCTTGTGTAACTGTGGTGAATGCAAGATGCAGGCCCCACAGTGCAAAATAAAAAAGATGAAGAGGTCTTTCAGAGATGATTTGTATTACACAGTTGTCTTCTTCCCCCTACTAAACAGGAGTCTCCTCCAAAGAGTTCTACTCATCTCTGGGTTCATTTCACAGAATACATTATAAAACATACTCAATAAAATCTGCTCTATTGAATTATATGTAATGCCTTGGTTTCACCTGAATGTCTTATCCTCCTGCCTATCTCCACTGTGTATAATCTATTCTATTATGTGGTGTAAAGATGTTGGTTTCCTCTTCCCAATTTAAAGAATGTATGACACAAGGGGGTGCCATAAGGGAAAAACCCGACTGTTGTCCAATGAGCTGAAGCCACTTCCAAGCCATAAGAGAGGTTTTGTAATAATAATTTTTCTACTTTGGAGCTCTGTGATGCTTTGGATCTCTACAACACAATATAGGGCTGCCCTTCCAAAGTGTGCTGAGGAGGGCATTAAAAGATGACATATAAGAAAAGGGGGATTCCATAGCCAAATAAATTTGGGAAATGCTAGATTAATGTTACTGGTGTTCTTTACTGAAGGAGGTCTCAGAAAACTTACTATGCCAGTGTGCTTTATGAATCCTCAAGACAAGGTTTACAGCATTTCCGAAGTGTTTGGCTATGTTATCTTGTTTGTGAGGCACTGCCCAGGAACTAGTGTTTCACAAGAGTATTTTGAGAAACTCTGATATAAAGTATGAATGCTGGTAAGAACTTTGTAAGGCGCATTTCACTGCCTTTCTGGATTTTCTGCTATGAGAAGCCAATTGTAACAGCCAGTAAATGGCCAAGTGGACATTAAAAGGGTCTTTGATGTCATCTGGTAATGTAATTACTGATTATGAAATAATTCTTTGGTTTTTTTAACCCTAGACTTGGAATGGAAAATTATATATGTGGGCTCTGCAGAAAGTGAAGAATACGATCAAGTTTTAGACTCTGTTTTAGTGGGTCCTGTTCCTGCAGGAAGGCATATGTTTGTATTTCAGGTAAGACTAATCTTGGTAAATGTGTATGCCAAATATGTTTCAAAGTAGAATATATTATCTATTATCTTATAACCCTTATCCCTTTCCTTTGGGTTAAATAACTCTGCTTCTGCTGCATTCACTTTTAATCTGCTTCTATCATGTTTTAGGTGGTGTGTCACAAAGGAACTCTACTTCCTGGTTTTATATGCTGATAGATGTTAATGTGATGTTTACTTTAGGGAGATGCATAGCCTACAGTAACTTTTTACTGTATAATGGCACACAGGGTGGTAAATTTTGGGCTCTTCCTGTGAATAGCACCTCAGTTATCAGTCTTCCAGGGTGGCTGTCTAGCAACCCAAAACATGGTTTCAAAATATGTATAACTGGCGTTGTTAGTAATATGCATCTTCAGTTTATGGTTTCAGCCACTATGACTGATGATGACGTAACAAAAACAACTTTGTTTCGGCATAATCAGTAGTTGAGCTCAGTTAAGAGATATGTTTGGTGGATAGAGATGTGTGATCTTGGGTCACTGGAATGACAATCCAGAGTTTACTAAAGCATCTAATAATCTACAATGTCTTATAGAGGAGTACTTTTGCAAATTTACTACCCCACTAGTTATTTGGGAGGAGAAGTTCTACTAATAAAAATTATGTTCTTAGATACCACTTCTAGTATTTGGATCTATACCAAGGTTTCCGACATTGTCTTCTATATTCAAAAGTGTTAACTTCTTTTAATCCACGTTAAACTGCTATATGAAACCATTCAGTTATTCCTCAATTATGCATGCTTATTTGTAAGGGACATATTTATAATAGACCGAAGAGTAACTAGCCATAAGTTTTTTAAAACTACTATTAGTTTCTGTTACAAGTATTTCAACCAAAAAAAGTCCCATCAGTTAAGTGGAACTCACTGAAAAGACTTAATCCAGAAAGAAAATCTAACTGTTTCTATCCCTGACCTCTGTTTTCTCACTTCACAGATGGGACCAATTTAAATGAATACCCTTGGTCAACTAATCCCATCAGAAACTGGCAAAGAATTACTTAGACATATGCCATCTCTAGAGCTGCTACCTTTCCCTCCCCTGTCCTAAATATAGAATTTAGAATCTTGGTTTTCTAATCTTAGTACTTTTGATTAAAAAGCAAATAATTTAGTGTATCTAAAGAAATGGCTAAGAAAAGCTCAAATATACTAATTAAATATATGAATTAAAAGTGCTGTTAATCAAGTTGTATGAGTGCACAACCCTGCAAAAGACATGGGTAACATAATGCCCTGTTCTGTAGGAGGAAGCATTGCAGTTACAGATACAGGTCAAATCCCGACACCTCTGCTTATTAGCCATGTGTGACTTTACCTCCCTAACCTCCCTTAATCACTCCAGACTTCTATAAAATGTGGGTAATATTCTATCTCATTAAAATGTTACGGGGAATTAAACAGTACAATCACTGATAAATAGTGCCCTATTCCTATAACTAGAACTATATTTTTTATTCTCTTAGCTTCTTGAAATTGTTATATAAAAAAGCAGGACTTGATATGACCCACAGGCCTAGGGAACCCATACTTTACTGATAATTCATGATACAGTAAAAGAAACCAGGGTTGGCATGTACTAATAAGCCTTTTTTGCTACTATAAGAACTTACAGATAAATGCCTTATTATTGAAACAAACCCTTGAAAATCTTTTCTTTGTGTTATTAAGAATATGCCTAAGTTTTTGGCTGAAAGTGCTGTAGGAAAAAATTTTATTCAAAAGTATTTCCTACTGGTGATCTTCATGTAGTTTTACCTTGGTATCAGTGTACATGTTGCCAAAAAGAACAGAGGAGGCACAATGTATGTTCAGCCTACAGGTTTTACAGAATTCACCATTATCAACAGAAAGACTAAATTACAGCTTTTGTTTTGTGTTTTTAAACTGCTATGGTAATCTCCTGGTCTGCCATGATTTTGCCTCTCTAAATACTTAAACATGTCTTTCTTCTGAGTGATTCAAAGGCTAGCAGGAAGATGTCCAGACATCTGCCTCTTATTGCCAGCTAGAGTCAAAACAACAATCTCTGTTCATCACTTCTCCATCCTAAATTATTTGAAAGGCCTACAAGTTTCTCTACTCAAATTTGCTCAAACTGAATCTTTTTCAAATTTTAAAATGCTTTTAAAAATTGTTTTATATTTGCAACAAATTTTAAAACAGAAACATGCCAAGAACCAATTTACTGAAGGGATGGGAAGCAATGTGGGAGAAGAGTTCTCATAGCAGTACTGAACTATTATATATTTCCCACCTCCACCCACTTCCACGTATATTAGAATCCATTTGGATACACTGAAAGTAATCTGACCCCTCTGGGCAGGGCTGCAAAGGATCTCTAAGACAAACAGCATATTCTCAGGGACAAGGGTGGCTGTTCCTATCCTGGTGTCTTTCCAAAGAGATCATAAACTCCTTCAGGGCAGGAACTGAGTTACCAAAGAATTCCAAAATACTAAGTGCTCAGTGCTGAGCCACACATGGGATTGTAAAGATGAACTGAATGGGACTCCTGCCCTGGATAAAGCATAGCATCTAGAAGAGAAGACTGAGGAATAAACATATTTAGATCCTAGGACATACGTTCTTAGAGGATTTGTGACAAAAAATATCTGCAAATAAAAAAGGAATCTGTTGATTCTACCTTCTGAGTTAGAAAGGGCTGGCCAGGCGGGGTGGCTCATGCCTGTAATCCCAGCACTTTGGGAGGCTGAGGTGGGCGGATCACGAGGTCAGGAGATCAAGACCATCCTGGCCAACACGGTGAAACCCCGTCTCTATTAAAAATACAAAAATATTAGCGGGGCGTGGTGGCATGCGCCTGTGGTCCCAGCTACTCCGGAGACTGAAGCGGAAGAATAACTTGAACCCAGGAGGCGGAGGTTGCAGTGAGCCGAGATTGCACCACTGCACTCCAGCCTGGTGACAGAGCAAGACTCTTGTCTAAAAAAAAAAAAGAAAAAAGGGGGGGCTTCACTGAGAATACACTCCCCAAAATATTTTTTTTGGAGAATAAGCTCCAAAAAAGATTAAAAGATGAATTTTTCAGGATGTGAGAGAAGGACCTTTCAGGCCAAGGGAACAATATGTTAGAGGCACAGAGGGTAAGAGATTTCTTTTTTAAATTTAATTGTTTTTGTTTTTGTAGAGCTGGAGTTTCGCCATGTTGCCCAGGCTGACCTCAAACTCCTGGGCTCAAGTGATCCGCCCATCTTAGCCTCCCAAAGTGCTAGGATTACAGGCATGAGCCACCGCGCCTGGACAGAGTGTGAAAGATTATCATCACGTTTTAAAGAACTTGTGTAATTCGTATCTCTAGAACAAGGGTGGAGTTAAAGTAGGTATGAATGGAGATGTTGGTTGGAGACAAACTGAGAAGGGCCTTATCAATGAACTTAAAGAACTGGGATTTTATCCCTCAGAAAATGGAATACTCCTCTGAGGGTTTTAATAAGCTGAGGTTTTAAAACCAAACAGAAAGTAACAGATCTGTATTAATGCTGGTAGCAGTGCAAATGACAGGCTAGAGCTGGGGAAACCACTTAGACAATTTTAAGCAATATTTCAGATGGGAGATGACAAGAATTCAGACTTCAGAAATGAAAACTGTTGAGACTAACTAGATGTGGGAGATAAGGGAGTGAGGGTGACTGAAGTTTTTAGCCTAGGAGACTTAAGTAGCGATTTTATGCCTTTTTGTATCATCTACCTGTGGTAGGCATTCAGTAAACATTAGCCTTCAATTTTCCCAAGCTAAGGCATTGGCTAAAGTGTTCACGTAGACCCAGGAATATTCCTTGGTCCCCTGACAACAAACAGGTAAGCTAATTCACTGGGTCTTGATGATCCATTTACCACCCAGATGGCTGCTTCAGATGCCTCAGCTATCACTGCCTGTGTTCTGCAGCGTGTGGCTCCTTCCATCCGATTGTCTCATTACTATCCATACTACCGTGGATGGGGCCCTGCCCTTCGCTTATGCTCCTAGTCTAGTCTAACTCGCTTGATATACTTTCTGCATTCCTCAAGATTCACCTTACAATAGTTTGATTTAAAACAAGGTCTTTGACATCTGCCTAAAACAATCTTTACCTTTGTTGGTTTCCACATTATGTGTGGTTTAAACAGCATATTATATTTGTAGAGTCTAGCAAATGATGATTAATAATAGAGGATTATTAGTATTTTTTGAAAATCTGCTATGTAGCCATTTCCATCTCATTTTCAATTTTTTTTGAGACGGAGTCTTCATTCTGTCGCCAGACTGGAGTGCAGTGGCACTATCTCAGCTCACTGCAACCTCTGTCTCCTGAGTTCAAGTGATTCTCCTGCCTCAGCCTCCCTGGTAGCTGGGACTACAGGTGCACGCCACCATGCCCAGCTAATTTTCGTATTTTTAGTAGAGCTGGGGTTTCACCATGTAGGCCAGGATGGCCTTGATCTCTTGACCTCGTGATCTGCCCGCCTCGGCCTCCCAAAGTGCTGGGATTACAGACGTGAGCCACCACGCCCGACCAAAGGTTATTTTTTACACCTTTCTTTATTGTACCGAAATGTGATCTGTGAGGCTGTTCAGTTTTATACTAATTTACTGTTAGAATACCTGTGGGGGTGGTTGAGTGGGTATGAGAATATAAGTGTCCTGGATTGAAGAGGGAAAATGGTATAATAAATATTTGCTGCCAACAGGCTATGAGGAGCTAATTTAATACTTACTTACTAATTTAGGTCTGAATTTTATGACTGAAAAGGTTAAAATCGGTTACTGACTATAAAGGTTTTATAATGAGTATTGCATAATCCCTCATGAATCACACCATGCAGTATAACCAGAATTTCTTCCTTCTAGAAGTGTAGTCATGCTTTCAAGTATTGAGGGTCCTTAGATACACTGTGGCGAAACATGAACTGTCATTTCTAGCTTATTATAAGTCAGTCAAAAATAAGCATTTGCCTTCCCAGTATGATTTTCAAGTTTTTGTTGTTGCATCTTCAACTGATGGTTCTAGGTAACTGAAACTCCAGTCTGGCCTGCCGCTAACAGCCTTTTGTGTGTGTGTCTTTCTTTTTAAATTATTCTAGGCTGATGCACCTAATCCAGGACTCATTCCAGATGCAGATGCAGTAGGTGTAACTGTTGTGCTAATTACTTGTACCTATCGAGGACAAGAATTTATTAGAGTTGGCTATTATGTAAATAATGAATATACCGAGACAGAATTAAGGGAAAATCCGCCAGTAAAACCAGACTTTTCTAAGGTAATGTTCTTAGTATTCCTTTTTAACTACTTTTACTATACAATTTTTAAAGCAGTTGCTATTGCAGTTTCATAGTACACTATTAAAATGGCTTTGAGAGAAAATAAATCTGAGGTCCTTATGCCAACTGGGCAAATTAATTATTGTTGCATTACCATGAATGACTTCAAATCCTACTTCCAGATGAGTCATTAGTAATTAATGTGGGCAGACACCTTGAGCATCTCTGATGGTTTAGAAAAATCAAAGTACCTCTTTTTCTTTTTTTTTTTTTGAGATGGCATCTTGCTCTCTTGCCTAGGCTGGAGTGTGGTGGCGCCATCTTGGTTCACTGCAACCTCTGCCTCCCAGGTTCAAGCAATTCTCCTGCCTCAGCCTCCCAAGTAGCTGGGACTACAGGTGTATGCCACCACACCCAACTGATTTTTGTATTTTTAGTAGAGACGGAGTTTCACCATGTTGGCCAGGCTAGTCTTGAACTCCTGACCTCAAGTGATCTGCCTGCCTTGACCTCCTAAAGTGTTGGGATTACAGGCATGAGCTACTACACCCAGCAAAAGTACCTCTTGTAAGAGACAGGACTTTGTTTATGGCTTTCTGTATAGCTTTTCCCATATATCATGATTCTGTTCATTTCAACCTTTAGGACATATAAATTTGTTTTTGTTGTACTAATTATTCAATGATGATATTTTTGTGTGTAACTCGTCCCTAAATTGTGAGAGAAAGTTTTGTGTTTGTTTATCCTACAAACATTGTTATCTTAAAACACCTATATGCCTTGCTTTATCTGCTATTCTTAGAGATTAGACTAACGGTCTTAAATATTTCTGGTAAATGAAAACAGCTTAAATTCTGAGAAGCTGAAATCTATGATTCAGCATTCTTAAAGATACTTAGTCCTTTCTGATTTTTCACTGGGAACTATAACAGTTTGGTAACTGGTGATTTTGTGAGAGTGCAAAGTAAATGAAGTTGAACATGACACTCTATCTGCCAGACCATGCAAGAAAAATTAATGGCAATAGAATAGAATGTTCTCCTTTCTGATAATAAGCCAGGACTATATTTCACCCTTGTTGTGGTACCTTCCATTGATCCAATTTGTTATCTCTAAAGCACCTTGTATAACAGAAAAGAAAAGAAACAGGACTACTGTTTCTAAGAATGGGCCATCCTTGAAAGGTATAGGAAACCATTAATAAGTTATATTATTTCCTTGAAAACATATCAATCTAAACAACAGAGTATCTTGTTAAATAACGCATCTTCTAAAGCATTCACTTTCAAAAAAGAGGATTCTTCTTTTAGAAAACAGAAGTATAGGAGTTAAGTAGTTAAAGAGCCAGAAGAATCCCCTCAGATTCTCCATATCTTGTTTCTGTTCATCTAAAATAACTTCTTTGTTACAGCCCTAGTCCTTACATCTTATTAGTTATATTTAAGGTACTTGATTTGAATTATACCTTTGTATATGAACTTAGCCTTTTAGGAGTACTAACATGAGCCATTTTATAAGCTCCTATTTGCATATGGTGATCCAACTTTCTTACTGTTTACCATCTGTATGTTTCCTTTTTCCTCTAGCTTCAAAGGAATATTTTGGCATCTAATCCCAGGGTCACAAGATTCCACATTAATTGGGAAGATAACACAGAAAAACTGGAAGATGCAGAGAGCAGTAATCCAAATCTACAGTCACTTCTTTCAACAGATGCATTACCTTCAGCATCAAAGGGATGGTCCACATCAGAAAACTCACTAAATGTCATGTTAGAATCCCACATGGACTGCATGTGACCACCTACCATCCCTTTAGTACAAATTAAGCTATTAAAAATACACAGAACTATTTCCCTGAAATTCCATAAGTACATAGTCAAAACAAAATGTGAAGAATTTGTTTAAAAACATCCTGTAGAAAGTTTATAAGAAAACCAGTATTTGAACAAATTGTGGAATATAAATACAACTATTTTTAAGTAATTTTTTTCTCTAATGTGTTATTTTATTTGTTCTGAAACTAATCTGATTAAAGCATATATATTATTTTCTTCTCCTTTATATGTAATGAAAGCACTTATAAAGAAACATGAATCATTAGACCAGGTTGTAAAGATGTCTTAGCCTCCTGGACAAAATCTTTGGACCACTGTTTTACTGGCCTTTGAAAGAACAAAGTTTACTTCAACTAAAATGTTTCTTCCTGTGAAGACATATAGTGTCATTTTAATTTAAGGGGCAAATTTCCATTCTTTTTTGGCATGTCGTTAAAAAGAGGATTTGAAATCAACTATGTGCTACCAAGAACTTTAGGATCCGATTTTCCAAGCCACCCTGAAGACTCTTACGGCTACTATTATAGTTCATGTGATGCTGGACAGCATTTGGTTTGCTTTGTAAGAAAATAACAAATGTGGCTAATTGTTTATAAGGTCCCCTGGCTATGGTTTTTGTTTTTATAGCAGAGTTTAGAACATCAGAGCATTTCTTAAATCATATATCATTATTGCCCAGTGAATTCAAGACCAAATACAATATTGGGAGAAAATACAAACTCCCTATGTTTAAGAATAAGAGATTATAATGGCTGAAATTTATTCATTTGATTTCTAAAAATACCATGAACTTTAAAATTCTTTTAACAGATCATATTATTGGCAATATTTATATAAAAACCATGGATTTAGAAAGGTATATTTAGCTTTATCCTAATAGATACATTACTGTTTTGGAAATATATATATTTTGACACCTGTAGTACTCTTCCCCATTTCCTCTGACACTCATGGAGAATGAAATAATAAGGCATATTTGTGGTTCACATACTCTAGACAGCTTTTCCAACAAGCTTTTGAAAAGCAATCTTGGAAAGGAATTCATTACCTATATGGGCTAAATAAGGTTTCTTTTTCTTTGAGAGTTAAGTCCTTCCTTAAAAAGTTTCTTATGCTCCATAAAATTAAGGGTAGAATATTTTCATTATTCTTGCAGCTAAGCAAGAAGCCATATGATGCAGGTTATGCAGTGCCTTCATATCTAAAACTTTTATACTGCACTTTTTAAAGCTTTTTTGTTGAGGAAAGGAAAAGGGCATTTGTCTAAATACGGATTCTGAGTTGTATATATTTCCTATCATTCTAAAAAAGTGAATTTGTGAAGCAAAGTTTTGCCAGATGTTAAACTTTGAATTTAATATACCAGATTATTAAAATATTGTCCATTAACTAGTTCATAGCTTTTAAAAGTAAAATACTTCTGACTGTTAAATATATATAAAGAAAATTTCATTTGTCTAATTGCAATTAAAAGAAAAATGTTAAAATATTAAAATGAAAATAAAAGCATTACTTTCCAACAAAGAGCTCAGTGGTTAATATAATAGGAACAACATATGTGCTCATTAGAAATAAAGCATATATAAGCCATATCACCAAATAAAGCAACTTACTGCTGAGTTTTTGTAAACAAATAGTTTACAAAAAATTTGTAGTGACATCAAAGGGTTAGGTTTTTATATCAATTTGTAAATAGACAACCAATTTTCACTTAAGCTTGGGACATGGAAACCATTACCTTTTGTTATCTTAAATTTTATCACTCTAAGAATTTTTTTAAATTAATGACTGAAAAAAGATTTAGAATTCAAACATTAGACACTAAAAAACTGTAGCACATAGGTTTTTTTTTGTTTTGTTTTGTTTTTTTCTGGTCTAGCCTCATTTACCGATACTGTATCTGAAGAACTGTTTTCCACCCTTTTGATCATAGTAAATAACTGTGTCCTGAGAATATAAACGTGAACCAATGACTTACGCCACTAAGGAGATAGGTGAGTAGGATGGAGGCATTAAGCGTGTTATCTGGGCTGAGAAAACATTCCAGAAGTCTGAGGAAGTATGCATGCATTTGGCCATCCAAAACCTTATACAATTTTAGGCTCCCATATAACTATACCCTCTAATTTTACGATTTGGGGTTTCTAGCTTTCCTAACAATGTCTATCAAAACTTTTTACCTTAATCCATGGTACAAAAAACTTAGGGCCGGGTACAGTGGCTCACACCTGTAATTCCAGCACTTGGGGAGGCTGAGGCAGGTGGATTGCTTGAGGTCAGGAGTTCGAGACCAGCCTGGCCAACATGGTAAAACCCTGTCTCTACTAAAAATACAAAAATTAGCTGGGTATGGTGGTGCGCACCTGTAATCCCAGTTACTTGGGAGACTGAGGAAGGAGAATCGCCTGAACCCAGGAAGCAAAGGTTACAGTGAGCTGAGACTGCATCGCTGTACTCCAGCCTGGAGAATGGAGTAAGACTCCATCTCAAAAACAAAACAAAACAAAAAAAACCAGCATGACTCTAATAAGTTAAACATTTGTATGAAAACACTCTTAGTGCACCTTTACTATGCAGTATTCTGGTATTTTTTTTATTGTATTTCACTTCGAAAGTGCTGGTTTTGATCCACTAAATGGACTTTTATGACTCTCTAAGGGTTGCAATACACATTCTGAAGAAAGGCTACTCTGGCCTTTTGGGTAGACCAGAAGTAGCAACAACTTTTCTACAACTGTAAAATTTATATTCCCTATACTTGTTTTTTCTCTCATATTTGGATTATGATCTTTGCATTAAAAAGGAGGAAATGTGCTAAAACACTTTTACACTAATGCACTAATCCAGTGAATCAGCAGCAATTCACTTTCAAACTGCCCAGATAACTGAAATTACCAGTCATCCACTAGATAGCTTGGACTCATTTCTTGACACTCTACATAATTAGGTAACATTCTGCATAATTACTTGGGGAAGCATCTTTATTTGTTGTTGGTGTCATTTTATACAGAACTCTAGAACACTGGGTCATATGGATTTTATATATTCCTGCCTACTTCCCGTTCCAGTATCCTGAAGTTCGTCTACTCTTTTTCAATTCCAAAACTCCATTCTTGTCGATGGTTAATATACTATTCAGTTATATTTCAAAACCTGAGACCTACTTAACAATAGTTTCCCACTTATATAGGACCATTAATGGGCCATTTTCTGTTGCATGATAAATTTTAAAGTATAAGTTTCTCATTAGAAATTTGAGCATTCATTAGGCCAATGGAAGTTATCTGATTTCCTTAACAAGTAGCAAACATTTTTAAAATGTGTGAAGCCAAGGGTCTGTTTTTAGAAGAGCAGAAACATTACCCAATCAAAACTGTAAAAATACAATATTTTCAAACATTTTTCAAAATAATTTTTTTCTAAATTCCCGAGGTCACTTTATTTATAATCAAATCTTTTACATTCTATCAGCAAAGGCTTTTAAATGTACTTGGCTAAAGAATCATTACAACTTATGAATGAAGCTCTATATTGCAATGATGGAAGTATATTTTCCTAATACTAACAAACATTCCCTAAGAAATTTCAGTAGGAGCTACTGTTCCCTATCAGATTTATGAGCATGAAAATGCCTTAAGCTCTATGCCATATTTGATAAAGTGCATATCCCTCTCTTTAGTTTAACATTCTGGTTGCTGGGTCTTCATAAAATGCCAGATGATACGGATTTTTTCCTGCATAAAATTATGAAGGTAATCACCAGAGAATGAGAAAACGGAATAGGATCGTTCAAAACGAAGATGCAAAGTGAAGGTGCAGCTCTCAAGATATTTTCTTAGAGCTACCAAAATAATATTGCATATTTCCTTCCATTTTTAGCAGAAACTCAAAAATTAGCTTGAAATTTATTCTATTATAGGTAGTTTTTCATTAGAAAAAAAACCATCGTATTACCTTCTGAAGTAATGTTAAATACTTGAAATTGTCACATAGAATACCTGCACTAGTAGATCCAATTCCCGTGGTCAGCACAGATCTTGGTGTAATCTTTGCTGCATATTTGAGGAATTGAGATTTTCCTGTGCCAGGATCCCCAACCAATAAAAGATGAGATTCACCTAGGAAAAAGCAAATATGTAAAGTTTTAGATTTCCATAAAAGGGCCCATGAATAAGAATAATTAGAAAATGATCCATCTGGAGAGCCAACAAATTTTATATAGTGTTTTTACTGTGTACTTTTACATACGGTCGTTTGAGAAAGGATTTAACTAGAAAATCTTTAGAAAAGTTAGCTGTCATAAATATAATAGTCCCTAATTGATTACTAAATGTGACAGAACATCTAAATTCTATTAATAAATTATGTGCTATTTCCGGGTGTTCAGCCCTATGTTTAACATTTTAAAAAATATCTGAGGCCAGGTGCAGTGGCTCACACCTGTAATCCCAGCATTTGGGAGGCCAAGGCAAGAGGGTCACTTGAGCCCAGGAATGTGAGACTGGTAAGACTCCATCTCTACAAAAACAAAAAATTTTTGGCTTATAAAGTTTCTGATTACTCTATTTTAAAACATCAAACTACTATGATTAAATCTTTGCATATAAGTCATAGAAGTATTTTATTCTATTTTTATTTCAGCTCTTAGAAGTATTAGGGATTTTACAAGCAAATTATGATTCTAACAGTTAAGTGAAGACCTTTTCATTTATGAAAATTTTAGTAACTTAGTGAAATACGTATCTTAAAATAAGTACTCATTTTGCAAATGTAACATAAATAACATATGCATATCCTGTGGTTCATATGATTTCACTGACCAAACAAGTTTCTTCAGCAATACTCAAGTGTTTCCAAAATACATTAATAGGAAACCCCTATTTAAGCTCAACATTTGGCAGAGTGCCTTGCAAAACAGGTGATCAAAACATATAAGTACACCTTATACTTACTATGCTACACTGTACTATATGATTTTCAAGTCCCTACTAACAGCCTGATTTATAATAATGTCCTTTTAGTCTTTCGGTTTAATTTTTGGTTATTATGGCCCATATACGGGGCCATAATAACCCGTATGCCAGACTCTGGTTAAGTGTGTTAGCTGCAAAAGAGCTTTCTACCATCTGGACATAATTATACACGTAAGAGTAATCTTTTCTTGAAGGTGTGACCTGCAGCAGCACCCCATGGCAGATGGCACATTTGCTATCTACCAGCAGAAGGGGAATCAGCAGGCAGATGACTGAGAGCAGCAGTCTAAGAGAAATACAGTGACAGCCACAGATGGAGTGACTGGAGACATTAAAATGCACTATTTCTAATCTTTTTCCTTTTGAAAGCAGACGGGAGATTTGACAAAATATACAGTAATAGAAACAAAGATTTTATTTTGTGGCATCCTTATAAGCTATAGCAAAATGTATATGCCATTGAAAAATCTAACTTGTTTCCGTCTTTCTAGAACTCTAGAAAGTAGCTTCTGATATATAGATGCTAGACTATGTTAGAGATATTCAATTATCAGCTTTATAAGATTACAATGGGAAAATAAAGTCCAACAAGCAGTTTCTATTCAGGAAAGAAAAAGTTCTAGCTTCTCTCCTTGCATTATTACTCAGAATTTCTAAATAGGTACTAACCTCTGACCCGTGTTCCTGTAGCATCAGTCCTTTGAATCCCACCAGCCAGCACCATGGCCACAGCAAGCTTTACTAGATACATTCCAAACACTTGAGGGCACAAGCTAGCCAGTATTACATTCCTTCCTAGGAAAAGCAGAAAGATCAGAAGTCAGCAATAATTTTCAAGAAACTCCAACTGAAATTTCCTTTCCTTTCCTATCTGACCATCCTCATTTAAATATACTCTGTTATATGAAATAATCAAGAGGTCCAATTCCAAATGACTAACAGGATTAAGGGAGGAAATAGCTTTGCTTTGGTTCAAAAGGTCCTTTTTTTTGAGACAGGGTTTTAATTCAGTCACCTAGGCTGGAGTGCAGTGGCGTGATCATAGCTTATTGCAGCCTCAAACTCCTGGGCTCAAGCAATCCTGCCTCAGCCTGCAGAGTAGTTGGGACTACAGGTGTACAGCACCATGTCCAGCTAATTTTTTTTTTTTCTGGAGCAATGTGGGCTCACACTCCTGGGATCAAGTGATCCTTTTGTATCGGCCTTCCAAAGTGCTGGGATTACCACCCAGCACTTATGAGTGGTATGAGGCACTGTGTGTACTTTCTATGTGATAATTTCAGTAAAATTACTCCACTGCCTAAATAAAAGGTGTTAAATCTCAGAAATAATGAATCCGATCGTACAAGTTAGTAATCTTTAAATATAGAGGTAGCTGGAACTCACGAAGCTTCTCCAAAGATATAAGAAGAAAAGTAAAAATCCACCCTCCAAGTCAACTCAGCATTTGCTCCGAGCAGTTTGGTAACGCTGTTTTTTTGTTTGTCTTTTTGTTTTGTTTTGTTTTGAGACTAAGTCTCACTCTGTTGCCCAGGCTGGAGTGCAGTGGTGCAATCTCGGCTCACTGCAAACTCTGCCTCCTGGGTTGAAGCAATTCTCCTGCCTCAGCCTCCTGAGTAGCTGGGATTATACGCATGTACCACTACCAGCTACTTTTTGCATTTCTAGTAGAGATGGGGTTTCACCATATTGACCAGGCTGGTCTCAAACTCCTGACCTCAGGTGATTCGCCCACCTCGGCCTCCCAAAGTGCTGGGATTATAAGCATGAGTCACCGCACCTGGCCGGTACATTTTGTTTTCTCTGGGACAAAGTAACAGGGGCATCAAGGCATTAAGAAAATCACTGCATATCCCAACCCTAGCAGTATATGCATGAGATCTTGAATTCTTCTGATCATGTGCTTTAAATAAAAGAATATCACTATTTGGGGTTCTGTTTTCAGAAATATCAATGCACCAAATCTGCGAATTTGCCTATCTCATCCACGAATAAAGCAGGTATTTCATTCAGTCATTGGCCTAATCAACCTACAGAATTCCAACAAGCCATTCCTGAGCCTTTCCATGACTTATAGCCCTATACACAAAGGCTACTTTTTGTAATGAATCAAAACTGATTCAGCAGCAACTAATCTATGATGATGTAGCCTGGGATGGCAGAAATGGTGAAGATAGAAAATCTTTTAGTAAAAAAGGAACCCGATTTAGTAAATCCAGGAAGTTCATTACTTGCCAGAAGGAATCCCTCCGTGTTTGGAGGTAGAAAGCCTAGAGAAAAGGTCAGGAATCCAAGCAGATAAGAAGACTTGACAGCAGGTAAGTAAACTGACCACAATTTAGCGATTACACATGGAAGGAAAGAAGAAATAGCTCCAACAAACAGGTTCAAGAGTAGGTAAATTGATCTGAGGGTTACATAAGCCAAAACTTCGAGCCAGTTTTACTGAATAACATGCTGATGGAAAGCATATCCCTACGATAAGAGCACAAGTTCTGGTGTCATGTTTAGTTTCAAATCCCAGAGCTGTTAATTACCAGCTGTCTTGACCTTGGGCAAGTTTCTTAACCTCTGCCTCCATTTCTTATCTGTAAAATTGGGATTATAATGGTATCACCATAAAATTGTTGAGGATCAAGGGAGTTAATCAGTGTACAAAACATAAATACTGGCATATAGTGGGAACTACTTAACTGTAACTGTTAGCTTGTGTATCTTTCTGATCTCAAGATTTCCTCACACTGTAGTCAACATAAAAGACTACGAAGGTAGGACTGGGGTCCCAGAGAGAAGCAAAAAGGAAGGGCCATTATCCTAAATTTGTTGTCTAAGTTGAAAAGCTTGATTCCTTGGATCATGGCAGCAGAAGCTCTCATGGCTGTATCATGGAAGAAAACGCATTAGCACAATACTACCCCCATCCTCACCTCCCTCCCAAATTTCTAGTTCTAGACCATGTCAACAGTGTGGCAAACGCCTAGTTATCTACTCTTGTGTGGCTCTCAGTTATCTCAAGGAAGAGAACTTAGTAGGCCCTCAAGTAATCTCAGACTTAAGCCAGTCACCCCCAAAGTAGGCTCAGATGGCCCAAAACACTCCAACCCCTACATCTGGGTTTCTAACATTTAAACACCAGAGTCAGGGAATCCCTCAGGTTACTGCAGAATAAGGCCCCTAGGTTCATCCTATCCAGTACCCACAGGATCAGGTCTTAAGCAAGTCAACCTCCAATTACTGAGCATTGAAGCACTCTCCAGCTTTAGACTAGCAAAATGAAGACGTCCTACTGAATACAGCTTCCCAACTTCACCTCTCCTCCGTCCAACATACTCATGAACGCTACAAAAATGGAGGAATACAGTGCACTGGTGCTGGTCCATAGGAAACTAAGAGAGAATCCATTCATACTAACAAAAGAAATATTGCCTCATTTTCTTGCTATCTTCCTACTTATATTTCTCACAAGATTATTATATTTACTTCTGCCTTTTATCCAATAAATGGCTCATGCAACAGTAGCCTAATTAAAACAAGACAGATTCTTTAATTGCCAGCACAAAGAACATCTGAAGATCTAGTTAGAGTACCATATGATGGCCTTCCCTTCATTAAGAGGTAGAACTGAGCTGTGACACTGTAATAAATAAATAACAGTGGTCCAAGGAAGAGTTACAAATGTTTAAAAGGATCGAATCCTAAGAAACCATTTTCAGGCTGTTCAGGCTGGGTGTAAGTATAATCCCAGCACTCTGGGAGGCGAAGGTGTGAGGATCACTTGAGCCTAGGAGTTCAAGACCAGCCTGGAAAACAGCATAGTGAGACCCCGTCTGCTTAAAAAAAAAAAAAAAGCCATTTTAATTAAACAGAAAATCATTTAAAAATGTATGATTCTTAAAGTGCTTGCTTCATAAATCTATAATGTAGCGAACTTTTGCTTCTTTCTACACAGATGAGATAAAAGATCAGGAACTACTAATGTGCTATACACTTACACACACACACACACACACACACACACACACACACAAAATCCCATAAAATAAAAGCAAACTGTCACTATTTAGGCAAATGGAAGGCTTATTATTATTTTTTATTTATTTATTTATTTTTTTTTTTTGAGACAGAGTCTGGCTCTGTCGCCCAGGCTGGAGTGCAGTAGCACAATCTCAGCTCATTGCAACCTCCGCTTCCCGGGATCAAGAGATTCTCCTGTCTCAGCCTCACAAGTAGCTGGGCCTACAGCCGTACGCCACCACACCCGGCTAATTTTTGTATTTTTAGTAGAGACTGGGTTTCACCATGTTGGCCAGGCTGGTCTCAAACTCCTGACCTCAAGTGACCCAACCGCCTTGGGCTCCCCAAGTGCTGGGATTATAGGCGTGAGCTACCACGCCCAGCCAGAAACCTTATTTTTAAAAATAATATCTATCTCATTCAGCAGGTGATTTAAGAATAAAGTAATTAATAACTCTTAGACTTGAGGGCAGTGTTATTAGAAATGTCTACTACTGGCTTCAGTTTATTTTTCTCAGAAGATGTCTCCATGGAGAAATGAAAACAGGCACTTGAAGATTTAATTGGCGCTTTATACACTTGGGATTTTTCAGTAAAATACACTACAAACCCAGTGGCTGTGAAGTTTTAGTCTATGTAATTACACCTGAATGTCACAGTAAAAATTTTTGTTTGTGATGACAAAGCTTATTGTCTGCATCTTATACCTCTCCTAGTTATTCCCTATTTTAAAATCTTCAGCCAAAAGAATGTAAAGTTACCTTTACTACTGAAAATACATCAAAGAGAAACAATAGTTTTAATGGGATGAGGTTTCATAATACGACGAGTTTTGCCTTTTTAAAGAAGTATATTTTTAATGGATATGATAAGAAACTCTGAAATTGTCTAGGCAGTGTATGTGATATTTAAAATAATAGTTAGAAATGGAATATCTCCAGGCAGATTGCTAAATAGAAGAGTATGGCAGAAAAGGGATTCAAAGGGAGACTACGGCTAGAGGTATGACTAATGCTACCCTTTAAACTCAGCCATTGAGTTATGCAGCATATAAGTCTGTCAAATCACAAACATCATATTTAACCACTCAATGTAATACCATTAATAATAATCAGTTGTACACCCTTAAACACAAACCTGAAAAGGGATCACTCTTATAGTATTCCCAAAAACTTTCAAATTCCTTTTGGACCTCCTCATCCATGATGACCCCGGAGGACTGCTCATTATTTACTTGGATATAATTTGCTTTCAGGACTATCTCCACTTCACAGCGCACATCTTGCTGAAAGGGCTTCCACCGTTGCATTACAACCCCATAAATAGTGAGGTCATCACCTAGAAAAAAGCACCAAGTGAGTCTAGCAGTAGCATCTTGCATGCTGAACACAGACTTAACATGACAAAGGACCAGATATTAGAAAGAAACCACTACCTAAATAGGGTTTACAGTGTGTACACACATCCAGAAAACAATTTAGGGGCAGAATAACACCCCAGATTCTTGATTTTTGTCTCCCTCAGTCATTTGTATCTGCACAGTGAAAAGCTGAAGTCAGTATTTCCTATTTTTAATAACCTGCTACATGATAATCATACCAAATTATTACCCTTCACTGGGAAAATAGTTTACTGGATGATTCATTCATCAGTTACATTGGGTGAAATGTTCATCCACACAAGTCTCTAACCATTTAGCTCTCATTTAGAGAAGAGATGTGGGAATTGCAGCCAGAAAGTTAAACTATAATTTGGAGTCAGGAAAAGAGACAACCTTATGATGACTGGCAGGTAGTTTGAGTTTCTTACATGTTCATTTTTACTTAACTCATTTGTTAATATTTTACTCAATGGCCCCCATCTTTTTTAGTGAACCAACAAAACCACAAACTAAGAAATGAATAAATAACTGCTCTACTTCAAAGTTGCTTCCCACAAAATATAAAAGCGCACGATACAATCCTGCTTGATCCTTGTTGATGGTTCTCTCCCACCTCAGGAAACCCTCCCACCACTCCTGGTAGGCAGACGAAACTTTCATATATTTTCCTAAGAGGCCCTGGGTAGTTTATAGGCACACTCGCCAAACATTGCCATCTGTGCTTATTATGATATACAATGCAATGCATCAGTTAACAAGTATATACAAATGTTTGCCATTTGATATTTTGGTACTGGAGAAAGGGGGCTAAAAACAAAGATGAAAAAAATCATAATCCTGGTCCCCTCAAATTTTAATCTTGTTGAATGTAGGGTGTTGGACGTGCCCCAACCTCAATCTTGGTATTTATATTGTGCATAATAAACACTGTCTCAGAACTAACGGGCAATTCTTCATTTCCAAGCCTTTGTGCCAATTATATGGTATGTGCTGATGAAAAATGCCTTTCACTCTCTAAATTTCAATATGTAATCTGCAGAGCTTTTGATTTCCTAAAGGAAAATGCTAAATGCATGGAACTGGTGGTGACAATTCACAGAATAGAAGGCACATTTCTAGCTAAAGGCAACTTTATACTAAATGGTTACAAACACATTAAGTAAGTGCTTTACAAGTTTCCAAGGTCTTTCCTAAGCCACTACTTAATCATTTTCAAACCCAATCAGGAATGATGATCATTTACTATATTGTCTGACCCCAAATTTCCAGATAAAAATGATTGGGGGCAACTTTACATGAGCACATGGAACAATTCTCTATTATGGTCATTTTAATGGATTATGTTTAAGTTATTTCTAAACTAGCAAAATGAGGAACTTAACTTGTAGATATATGACCCATAAGTAATAATCTAATGTTGATAAGCAGTGATTATGTGGAAAATAGAGAGCACTGAAGCATGGCCAAGAGTACTGACCTCATCAGATTTGGATTTAAATCCCAGCTCCACTGCTCATAAGGCTATGTGACCTTGGGCAAATTACCTACCTTTCCTAAGCCTGCTTCATGACCTACAAAATGCAATATCTAGAACACAGTAAGTACTCAATAAATATTAGCTATTTTTATACTAAACCTACTTTACATTTGTAAGGTAATTAATACATTTAAAAGCCCTTCAATATATACATGTTTTCATTTACTCAAATATTTACTGAATGGCAGATTCATATAATCACCAGAACAATTGTGAGATACACATGATAGTCCAAGGCAACACATATTAATCTTAAATTTCTGTATCTTTCAAAAGTAATGTTATAAGCAACATTACTTTCAGGAAGCAGAAATTCTACTTTTCTACAATCCAGTCTCTTTGTGCCCCTACATCATCTGCAGCATCTTTATACTGTAGCCATTCTCAGTCAGACCCATCTCTCAGATCTCCTGTGGCAGTGACATTTACCAGTACCCAACCTCCAACTTCATTACCCTGCACATGCTGAAGTGGGGTTCCTAACTAGATCGTAAATTACTGAAGGGCAAGGATTACATACTATTTATGTCTTTTGATTCTCACAGAGGTTTATAGCCCTGAATACATGAAAAAATAGCTATTGGTAGATTGTTTCTATCCATCCTTCATTATTGATGACATTTGAAAGAAAAACAAATTAAGACTTGTTTCCAGAACAGAAAGCATTCAGTTTAGATGAACTGCATGAAAAGATCGAAGGATATTTACATGTTCAGGCTGAGCTTATATAAAAGCTGCTTTGCTGAGATAGATATTACATATTTAGGTTAATATCTAGTCCTATATGGGCAGGTATTTTGACATATTTTGGGGTTGCTTAGCAGGCAATCCATAAACAAAGCTGTTATCTCATTAGTGTACTACGTAGACAACTGTACGTTAATTTAAGTCAGTTATCTCCAACCTATAAGAGGGCCCTCACCAGAATCCAAACACACTGGCAACCTGATCTCCAACTTCCAGCCTCCAAAACTGTGAGAAATAAATGTTTGTTGCTAAAGCCACCCAGTCTAAGGTAATTTGTTATAGCAGCCTGATACAGTTTGGATATTTGTCCCCACTCAAATCTCATGTTGAGATATAATCTCCAGTATTGGAGGTGAGGCCTGGTAGGAGGTGTTTGGATCATGCAGGTGGATCCCTCACGAATGTCTTGGTCCATCCTTTTGGTGATAAAGGAGCTCTCACTCTGAGTTTGCATGAGCTCCATTCATTTAAATGTGTGTGGCACCTCTTCTCTCTCCACCCTTGCTCCCTGCTTTCATCATGTGACGTGACTGCATGTGACGTGACTGCTCCCCATCTCCCTTCTGCCATGATTGTAAACTTCCTCAGCCCTGAAAAAAGAAGCTGAGCCTATGTCTGCACCATGCTTCCTGTACAGCCTGTGGAACTGTGAGCCAATTAAACTTCTTTTCTTTCTAAATTACCCAGTTTCAGGTATTTCTTTATAACAACACATGGACTAACATACAGACCAAAATGACTAAAACCTCACCCTTCTGGAAATACTTTTGAGTTCTTCTTAGTCTCCCCAGTGAGGAGAGGGAACATGATGAGTTGAGAGGGACAAAGGAGAGCTTAGGACTAGACTGGTTGGCCTAAAGAGTAAAGCATAAACTCAGAATGAAACTGGAACAATCAGGCTTTTGGAGCTCTCAGATTTCCAGAACAGTTCTGAGGCTCAGAACGTCTTTAAATTGCCTGGAACATTACAGATTATTGAGATCAACTACCACTGTTAGGCCTAAATCCCTAACAATGTACTATATATGCTGTGCTAGACTGTCTATGAGAAAAAGAACTCATCACCATCCAAGGCCCATGTTAGACACCTCTAAATATTAGGTATTAAGTCAAAATCTACCTCGTTGTGGCTTATCCCACTGAAACCCAATAGCATCTTCTGTAATTACAATTCTATTTCTATGTGACAGTCTTCTAACTATTGAAAGTTGGCTGTCATGTCCTTCCTCAGGCTTCTTCATGCTAGACATGTGTAGTTCTTCACTAAGTATGGGTTTCAAGTTCCCTCCCAAGTCAGGTGATCAGCCGGTGAAAACACTGAGGACTTTCAGGAGACAGCAGACCAAAATCAGTGACTCCTATCATGGTGACACCAGCACAGAGCAGAGAGGAATGATATCCTTTCTTCTGGACACCAATAAGACATGCAGCAACATTTAACAGAGTGGCATTCTCTAATTCATTTTATAAAATTGTTCACTAAATTCACTATATTTTTTTAAAGTTCCTGCTGTGAAGCTATAGTGCACTAAAAAGAGCCTTAAATTAGACATCAGTGGTTCTGGATTCATGTTCCAATTATGCCACTTAATTCTCTACAACCTTAGGCAAGTCAGGTTCTTCATCCATAAAACAAGCACCTGGATGAGCTGCTGTCGTGCAGGTCTAGCCCAGCTCTCTTCCTGCTATCACTTCCCACCCGCATGCCGGTTTCTATTCTCAAGGTGAGCAATTAAAGCCTCTACATTCCCTTGCCAATGATCTTGGGAAAATAAAAAGTGACTTTTCCTAATCAATACTTTAGGACCTCCTACACAAGCTAAAAAAAATTAATTCTTACCAGATTTGCAACTATCCACTAAGTCATCTTCCAGAATAACCTTCATAGATCGTGGAATACTTCCAACAGATAGCCTTTGAACCTGGCAAAGAAAAGATTCTGAGTATGCTAAAATACATGTTAAGTATCCAGAAGTCTAGCAGTACTTGTAATTACTATTTCCATTTCTCTGGTATTATCATACAATTTAATTATAAGGGGGCTTTAAGTAATTTTTCTTGAAAATTATGCCTACTATCAATTTAAGAATTCACTAAATAAAACACCCACATGGAAAGTATCTCTAAATATAATCTATATAAGCTACCTTGCAGGTGGTCAAAGTAAATGTATGCTCCAACTACTAAATTTAACAAGCAAGTTAACTTTATCTAGAAAAGAGGGGTATTTCTTTCCTGACTGCTAATCAAAATACCTGGGACAAATTGCCCAGTTCCTATGATTACTCCTTAGTAGTAGAACCCTAGTTTTATTCCATATGGATACGTGCCTAATACAAAGACTGTATTTCCCAGGCTCCCTTGAACATTGAACACTATGGTCATATGACAGAGTTCTGACCAATGAAATATTATAAGCAGACAATGCAGGAGACTTATGAGGAGACTGCTTAAGTGGAGAATTGGTTAAGTGATAGGCACTTTTGCCTATTGTTCTCTGACTACAATTCACATGTGATGGAGTTGTAGCCAGCAGCCTGGCCCCACAGCCAACCATCAGAAGAGAAGCCATGTATTAAGAATGATTGAGGCCAGGTACGGTGGCTCACGTCTGTAATCCCAGCACTTTGGGAGGCCGAGGCAGGTGGATCACCTGAGGTTAGGAGTTTGAGACCAACCTGACCAACATTGTGAAACCCTGTCTCTACTAAAAATACAAAATTAGCCAGGTATGGTGGTACACGCCTGTAATCCCAGCTACTTGGGAGGCTGAGACAGGAGAATCGCTTGAACCCAGGAGGTAGAGGTTGCAGTGAGCCAAGATCACGCCATCGCACTCCAGCCTGGGCAACAAGAGTGAAATTCCTTCTTAAAAAAAAAATAAAAGAATGGTTGAATGGAAAAATAGAGTCTGAGTTCTCAACAATGAACTAGTCTTGAACTGCCTATCTCTTACTTATTTTAGGTAAGAATAAATCTTTGTGTTCAAGCTGCAAGCAAATGAAAATCAGGCTCACCCTTATTTGTTTAAGAGTGTTTACAAATACTTCATTTAGCACAGCAAATAACATTGGATCCAAACTCCAAATCCTGTTCACTCCACTGTGATTTTTATTTTTATTTTTTATTTTTTTTAGAGACAAGTTATAGTTCTGTCAACCAAGCTGGAGTGCAGAGGCACAATCCATAGATCACTGCCACCTGTGATCCTGAGCTCAAGCGATCTTCCTGCCTCAGCTTCCTGAGTAGCTGCAATTATAAGCACAAGCCGCCATGCCTGGCCACTCTAATGTTTAACCATTTAAGCATTAATTAATCTCCTACCCTTTAGTTAAGAACATTAATTTTCTTCTATTCTTCAGTTAAGAACAGCTAGGGTAGACTTCTTAAATATTCATTTGTTTAATTTTAACATAATTAAGTCATTTCACAACTTTCTTGTCAATGCTCTACCTAAAAAGGATGATGACTGCATGGTTTCTAAAGACTATATTCAGATATATGTTTCACAAAGTGATAACACAAATCCATTTGTATCCATTCTGTGTTTCCTAATCCTACCAATGTGCCCACAACTGAAAAACACTTCTTCAAATTTGTAATTTATCTCATTTATGTGATCATTTACCTGTTCCTGAATTTTGATTTCCTGGTAATCTCTACACTTGGTTGGAGATGAAGACAAACCTGAGAGGCACGTGAATTTAGAGGAATCACAGCTCTCCAAGCTGGGACATGAGGATGGCCGGCAAAAGGTGTAATACTGCTCAAAGTCAGCCTTGACCACAAATACATACTTGCATTTGTTACACATGTAATCCCGCTCAAACTCCAGAACCTTCACCAGACTTGTTCGAATCACTGTCCCAGTGACAGATAAAAAGTGTCCCACATCCTTGGTTTTAGGTATGTGTTCCCTCACCAGCTCAGGACAGACAGGTAAACCTGATGGAGAAACAAACAAACAAAAAAAACAGCATCAACTTTAAATCTTGAGATTTTACTCTGAGGGATATATTCTTCTCCAATTTCCTGAAAGATGAATTTTAACTTCAGGGGAAAAAATGATTGCATTTTACTAAGAAAAAAATCAGATCATCAACTCTATTGAGAAAAGAATTATTTCCAATAACAATTATCAGTAGAGGCTTTTTTAATCCAGACTCTGCACAATGAGTAGACTATGTTTTAAAGCACGTAGCTAGATGCTATAATAACCAGGATTTTAAAAAGGACTTATTTTCACAAGAGGGCTCTCAGTAGGATCTAAAGTATATAATTCTAATAGCATTTAACAAAGAATATATTGCCGCTTGCCACACATAAAATCAACTGATAACTCTTTAGTAAACCACGAAGCAGACTGATAAAGAGATGGTAGCATGATGACCAAAGAGTTCCACAGCACTACAAAGTTACTTTTTTTAGTCAGAGTCAGCATTTATTAATACATAAATATGACAGTGTTTTGGAGCCCTGACTTATCTAGTGGTTTACCCACAACATCACCTTATCCTTTAAATGCCTCATGTTTTTCAAAAAACAGGCAACAGAAAAGGTGCAAAATGCCAAAGAAAATCCTCATTCAGTCTGGGCATCGTGGCTCACACTTGGGAGGCAGAGGTAGGAGAATCGCTGGGGCCCAGGAGTTCAAGGCTAGCCTGGGCAACATAGTGGGACCCCATTCCTATAAAAAATTAAAAAATAAGCTGGGCATGGAGAAGCATGCCTATAGTCCCAGCAACTTGGTGGGACTGAGGTGGGAGGATCTCTTGAGCCCAGGGGGTCAAGGCTGCAGTAACCATGGTCACATCACTGAACGCCAGTTTGGGCAACAGAGCGAGACCTCGTCAAAAAAAGAAAAGAAAGAGAGAAAGAGGGAGGGAAGGAGGGAGGGAAGGAGGGAGGGAGGAAAGACAAAGAGAGGAGAAGAGGGGAGGGGAGGGGAAGGGAGGGGGAAAATCTTATGTGGAAATTCCCTCTTTCTCATGTTTGGCTACAACACACCACTGGGGTCGAAAGATGCTGGCTGTGATGTTTAAAGGCTAATTCCTAACAGGTTTATTGGGGTGACATTTGCTATGCTGATTCAAGTCTCCTGTCTCGTCCTCAGTATTTAGTGGTTCAAAAACCAGGTAAGTATGCCTACCGAAGCCCAATCTACCAGATTGTCCAGACCATGAGAAATGCCATAATAGGACTCATTATACTTCAAGTTTCTAGGGTCAGCATATTTTCTCCTGGTTGATACATCTATTCTGAAAGCCAATCAAAAGGTAGTTTAGGAAGTATGAGGGGAAAAAGCAAATTAGAGTAACTGAATGTTTAAGGTGCCAGGCTATGTCAACCTACTGTTACAGGTTACAAGTCTACAGAGAGACTTGAATTTTCTCCGTTGGTTGACTGAAGCTCTCTCTCCATACACTGTAGACTCTATAGACAAACAAGGTGGCCATTGCAAACATTTGCCTCACGACTCCTTTTTCTATGCTTCCAAGACTGACTTGCCCATTTTCTAATGAACGTATTCATTATTTACGTTAATTCAGATTGCATCACATTTTGCCATTAAGGGAGTCATACTTTTGGTTGATATTCTAGAATGTTAAAAGACAAGAAACAGCCCAGAGATCTAGCTCTCTTGTTTACCTGGGCTTAACTGGAATATATATTATGGTAATACATCTTAACACTGCTTGTAGATTCTTAGTTACATTTATTTTGCCCCCACATGAATACTTTTAAAAAAAAGATGAATATTTTTAAAAAGATATAATTCACATACCATAAAATTTACCCTACAAAGTATATAATTCAGTGGTAATTAGTATATTCACAATATTGTACAACCATCACCTATCTAATTCCAGAACATGTTCACAATTTCAAAAAGAAACTCTATACCCAGTAGCAGTGACTCCCCATTCTTCCATAACCCTAGCTGCGGGCAACCATTGATCTACCTTTGGTCTTCATGAATTTACCTATTCTGGAAATTTCACATGTAGATACTTCATGACTTATAATGGGGTTACATCTCAATAAACCCATCGTAAATTGAAAATGTTGTAAGCTGAAAGTGCATTTAGTACACCTTACCCACTGAACATCATAGCTTAGCCAAACTAACCTACCTTGAATGTACTCAGAATACTAATATTAGCCTACAGTTGGGCAAAATCATCTGACACAAAGCCTATTTTATAATTAAGTGTTGAATATATCATGTTATTTATAGAATATTATACTAAAAGTGACAAACAGAATAATTTATGGGTACTCAAAGTATGGTTTCTACTGAATCACTTTCACATAGTCATAAAGTCAAAAAATTATGTCAGGGATATCTGAATGAAATCATACAACATGTGGTCTTTTGAATCTGGCTTCATTCACTTAGAATGTTTTCAAGATTCATTCATGTTGTAACATATACAGTACTTCATTCCTTTTTATGGCTAAGTAATATTCCACTGTTAAGATATATCATATTTTGTTTATTTATTTATTAGTTAATGGACATTTAGGTTGTTTCCACTTTTTGGCTATTATGAATAATGCTACTATAAACGTATGCAAATTCTTGTTTGAACTGTTTTCAATTATCTTGGGCATACACCTAAGGAGTAGAATTGCTAGATCACATGGTTGTTAAAATAATTTTATTTTTATGTGTGCCATCACTAAGTGCACTCTATTGTACATATACAGAAGTATACTCGAGTGGAAAATATGATAAATAACCCAATTTGATTCTCAAAATACAAACAGAATGTACTAACAATTACTTCTAAGAAGATAAGGAAGGTAAAAAGGAAAAAAATAGGTTAATAAAACTTACTTTAACAGTAATTCCTTGGGTTTTTTGAAATATTCATTCTCTCTTCCTTGGTCCCAAAGAAATATCATTTTTGACTCGCATTTCTAGTCCCCTCATCTCAGTTCTGCTTCAGATGCAAACTGATTGTTCAGTTTCATTATATAGTCAATATATTAAAACAAGAAAACCTACTTGAAAACCACTTTACAGAAAATGTGGTGTTACTCTGATGTTATGCATAACTGAAGAATGCCCAATAAGACTACAGACTGCCTAGCATAATTTAGAAAAGTCTTTGGATTTTCAATGTGATGAAGTAATATATGAATGAATTCTTACATAATATAAACTGTGTAGACACTTGTTATTTTTGGCTTAAAAACAAATTTTGGTTTAAAAACAAAGCTATGTGTAATTTAATTGTAGTTTTATTCCCAGAAAAGTATAGTTGATTTGATAGTGTTTCTTACTGTAAACAGCACCTTAGAATGGAAGAATAAAACACCATGTGCCCCATTGCTTCTAGAGTAACCTGAGCAATACATAATGAAGGCCAGATCTCCTTTGCTTTTACCCTTCTGTGGCTTGCCACAGATCTAAGAATAAGGAACCAAATCTGGACTGGACTACAGGGCCTTTTGTGACTGGCTTCCTGTTTTATCAAGACTTCTGAGCACTTTTTCACATACAGTGCTTCCTTTGTCTCACGGCTCTCCTCTTCACTCTGCTCCTCAAAAATCCCCACACTAAGAAGCAATGCAATGGTTAAAAATACAGACTCAGGCCAGGCACGGTGGCTCACACTTGTAATCCCAGGACTTGGGGAGGCCGAGGTAGGCAGATCACTTGAGGTCAGGAGTTTGAGACCAGCCTGGCCACATTGGTGAAACCCCGCCATCTCTACTAAAAATACAAAAAAAAATTAGTTGGGTGTGGTGGTACATGACTGTAATCCCAGCCACTCGGGAGGCTGAGGCAGGAGAATCGCTTGAACCTGAGAGGTGGAGGTTGCAGTGAGCCGAGACTGCATCAGTGCACTCCAGCTTGGGCAACCAAGCAAGACTCTGTCTCAAAAAAAAACACAAAGAATACAGACTCAAGCCAGATGCTTAGTTTTGAGTCATAACTCTGTCATTTACTAGTTGCGTGACCTTGGCCAAGTTGTAACCTCTCAGATTTCTCGTCTATAAAATAACAACAGAATCTATCACATCGGGTAATAATACTAGAAGAATTCATACAGGCTGGACACAGTAGCTCACACCTGTAATCCCAGTACTTTGGGAGGCTGAAGCAAGAAGGATCACTTGAGGCTAGGCGTTCAAGACCAGCCTGAGCAACACCGAGACCCATCTCTACCAAAAAAAATTTTTAAATAGCCGGGTGTGGTGGCACATGCCTGTAGTCCCAACTACTCAGGAGGCTAAGGTGGGGGGATCACTTGATTCCAGGAGTTGGAGACTGCAGTGAGCTAAGATTGTTGTGCAACTGCATTCCAGCTTGGGCAACAGAGACCATGTCTCAAAAAAAAAAAAAAAAGAATTCATACATGTAAAGTTTCTGAGAATATTACTTGGCATATAGCAAGCACTATGTAAACATTAATTCTGGCCAGGCGCCGTGGCTCATGTCTGCAATCCCAGTACTTTGAGAGGCCAAGGTGGGTGGATGAGTTGAGCCTAGGAGTTCGAGATCAGTCTGAGCAACATGGCAAAACCCTGTCTCTACCAAAAATACAAAAATTAGCCAGGCGTGTTGGTGGGTGCCTGTAATGCCAGCTACTTGGGACACTGAGGAAGGACGATCGTTTGAACCTGGAAGGTGTAGGTTCAAGATCATGCCACTGGACTCCAGCCTGGACGACAGAGTGAGACCCTGTCTCAAAAAACAAAACAAAACATTAATTCTTATACACAATTTTTCCTCCTTAATGAAATCTTTACTTAACCCACTTCAGCTTAAATACCCTCTTTTATGTGCCTTAATACACAGTTATTTTCTTTCCTACTATTTACAAATTAAATAAAAGATTTAATTAATTTATTATACCTCCACACTAGAACATAAACTCCATGAGTGGGAAGAAAAAGGTAGATTTTATTCACTGCTGTAACATCAGAACAAGCAGCATGCTTTATAACTGGTAAACACTCAAAAATACTTGAAAGATGAAAGGCAAGGAAAGGAGGGAACAGACGTGAGAGATAAGAAGGAAAATCGTCAGCATGGAGACCAGTTAGACATAAGGTATGAGAAAGAGGGTAGAATTTAGAGTGACTACTAGTTCCCTAGTTTCATTAACTAAGCCAGGGAATTCTGTACTGCACATGGTAGGCAATCAATAAATATCTAGGAAATACTATTTTCAGCTGCGGGGGCAAAAACAGTGGAGGGAAATTACAACTACAAGTTTTAATACACTTCATTTCCAAGAAGACATCTGATCAACAATATGATATTTCAATGCAGATCTTAAGATTCTGGATAAAAAAAAAACCAACAAACCAATAGAGCTGGCACCTGTTGCTGTGAAGGTGGCAGCTGAAGCATAGGTGCAGGATGGAGACCACCCCATCAGGAGGCGAATGCAGGATCCAATGGTCAAGTCTGAACCTGAAGACTCAACACCTCATAGGCAAAGGAAAAGGCCCCCTACAGAGAAAGAGAAAAGCCACAGCCAGATAGGGAGGAAAGGGCAAGAGAGTGCTGTCAATGGAGCAATGGCTGGAGTTTCATAAAGCCAGATGAGTCAGTACTATCAATCCCAGCAGAGAATAATAAAAGAAAAATACTGACATATGCCTCAGTTTGGCCATGTGGCAGTTACTACAAATGCTGGAGAGGGAAGTTTCACTTTGGTGAAAAGGATGAATGGGAGCAGTTACGCTGAAGAAGGAACATATTTTGCCAAAACATTTGCTTATGAAAAAAAGAACGGATGAAGGATAAAGGGGAAGAGAGAGTTGAAAGACGGGTCTTTTTCTTTTTGTTAAATAATAGGTATCTGGAAGAGAGAGAAAACTAGACATAAGCTCCAGAAGGGATTCATAGCCATCCCTGACACCATCCACCACACTGCCACAGTCGCTATTCTCCCCCAGCATTTTGACCTGATGGGCTGCCTGAATTCACATGACCTGGCCTACCCAACTTCTTACACTGGTCCCTTACCCAACCTCTCTAACCTCTGCATACAGTTAATGTCTCATCTAAATCAAGGTGCCTCATGTAGAGGTCATGGCTGGGTTTTTGTAAAGCCCAGGCTGTTTAAAATTCAGGCAAAAACTTATATCCATACACATAACTACATTTTTGAGAGAGGGACCATAACTTTCTCAAGCTATAACCCAGAAGGACTACTCATTTATTTATTTTTTGATTTTTAATTTTTGTGGGCATGCAGTAGTTGTATATATTTGGGGGTGTATGGGATATTTTAATACAGGCATATAATGTCAGGGTAAATGGGGTATCCATCACCTCAAGCATTTACTCTTTGTGTTACAAACAACCCAATTATACTTTTAGTTATTTTTAAATGTACAATTCAGGTTTTTTAAAATTATAGTCACCCTGTTGTGCTAGCAAATACTATACCTTATTAATTCTATTTTTTTATACCCATTAATCATGCCCACTCCCCCCACCACTTCCAACCCTCTGGTAACCATCATTCTACTCCCTATGTCTATCAGTTCAGTTAATTTTTAGCTCCCACAAATTAGGGAGAATATGCAAAGTTTATCTTTCTGTGCTTGGCTTATTCCACTTAATGATCTCCAGTTTTATCCATACTGTTGTGTATGACAGCATCTCATTCTTTTTTATGGTTGAAAAATATTCCATTGTGTATATGTATCACATTTTCTTTATCCATTTATCTGCTGACAGACACTTAGGTTGCTTGCAAATTCTGGCACTGATAACAGTGCTGCAGTAAACATGGGAGTGCAGATACCTCTTTGATATACTGATTCCCTATTTGGGGGGTACATCCTAGCAGTAGGATTGCTGGATCACATGGTAGGTCTACTTTTAGTTTTTTGAGGAGCCTCCAAGTTGTTGTACTCACTTACGTTCCCACCAACAGAGTACAAGGGTTCCCTTTCTCCACATCCTCACTAGCATTTGTTATTGCCTGTCTTCTGGATAAAAGCCATTTCAACTGGGGTGAGATGATATCTCATTGTTATTTTGATCTGCATTTCTCTCCTGATCAATGATGTTCAGCATCTTTTCATATACCTGTTTGTCATTTATATATCTCCTTTTGAGAAATGTCTTTTCAAATGTTTTGTCCATCTTTTAATCGAATTATTAGATTTTTTTCCTATAGAGTTGTTTGAGCTCCATATATATTGTAGTTGTTAAGCCCAAGTCAGATGGATAGTTTGCAAATATTTTCTCCCATTCTGTGTTGTCTCTTCACTTTGTTCATTGTTTCCTTTGTTGTGCAAGAAGCCTTTTAACTAGATGTTATCCCATTTGTCCATTTTTGCTTTGGTTGCCTGTGCTTGTACGGTATTACTCAAGAAATCTGCTCAGGCCAACATCCTAGAGATTTTCCCCAACGTTTTTTTTGGAGTAGTTTCATAGTTTGAGTACTTCAATTAAACCTTTTAATCCATCTGATTTTATTTTCATATATGATGAGAGATAGGGGTCTAGTTTTGCTCTGCTGATTATGTATATCCAGTTTTCCCAGTACCATTTATTGAAGAGACTGTCCTTTCTCCAGTGTATGTTCTTGGCACCTTTGTCAAAAATGAGTTCACTGCAGATATATGGATTTGTTTCTGAGGTCACTATTCTGTTCCCTTGGTCTATGTGTCTGTTTTTATGCAAGTACCATGCTCTTTTGGTTACTATAGCTCTGTGGTATAATTTGAGGTTAGGTAGTGTGATTCCTCAAGTTTTGTTCTTTTGCTCAAGATAGTTTTGGCTATTTTTCTGGATTTTTTTGTGATTCCATATAAATTTTAGGATTTATTTTTCTATTTCTGGGAAGAATGTCATGGTATTTTGATAGGGATTGCACTGAGTTTACAGATTGCTTTGGGTAGTATGGACATATTAACAATATTGGTTTTTTCAATCCATGAACATGGAATATCTTTCCTTTTTGTGTGTGTCCTCTTCCATTCCTTTCACCAATGTTTTATAGTTTTCACTGTAGAGATCTTTCACTTCTTTGCTTAATTCCTGGTGTTTAATTTTCTTTGTAACTACTGTAAATGGGATTATTTTCTTGATTTCTTTTCCAGATGGCTCACTGTTGGCATATAGAAATGCTACAAATTTTTGTAATTGATTTTGTACCCTGAAACTTTACTGATTTTTTTTTTTATCAGTGCTAATCATATCATCTGCAAACAAGGATAATTTGGCTTTCTTTCCAATCTGGACACTACTTTTTTCTCTTGTCTAAATGCTCTACTAGGACTTTCATTACTATGTTGAATATAATGGTGACAGCAGGAATCCCTGTTGTATTCTAGATCTTAGAGGAAAGGCTTTCAGTTTTTCCTCATTCGATATGATACTCACTATAGGTCTGTTGTATATGGCTTTTACTATGTTGAGGTATGTTCTTTCTATACCAAGTTTTTTGAAAGGGATATTGAATTTTATCAAATGCTTTTTCAGCATCAATTGAAATGATCATTTTTTTTTTCGGTCTCCACTCAGTTGATATAATGTATCACATTAATTCATTTGCTTATGATGAACCATCTTTGGGATAAGTCTCACTTGTCATGATGAATGATCTTTGTAAGTGTTGTTGAATTTAATTTGCTAACATTTTGTTGCAAATTTTTGCATCAATAGAACCACTTACTTAAATCCTTAGTCCCATATATTGACTTCTGCATCATTTCCTCTAACAATAAAAGGGAGTCACATTTTGGAAACAGTCACTAAATCTCCATCAACTTCCTCTTCAACTTAATAGTAATGCCTCTCTTAACTCCTCCTCATGCCTCTGATCTCAGACTACATCCTTCAAGATCTCCCTCCAAATGCCGTTAACAATGTAATAGTGACATTTGTAGTCGCTTATTGCCCATACCATCCATGTTTGGCCTTAATTGCATGTTGCTTTGCATTGTTCCTTATCTATTTTATATTTGGAGGATACAGTCACTTCTTGAGATCCTTTTCATGCCTTTCTGTGTACAGCATTGTGCTTTAATAAACACTTTTGGTTAAGGAAAAAAATAGTGAAAAAAAAGGGTTTTCCCACTATTTCTTGCCTCACCTCTACCACACATTTAGCCTCAAATCCCCAGTCCAGAACAAAATGCTGTTTTGGGGGTTTTTTTTTAGAGACAGGGTCTCGGTCTGTCACCTAGGCTGGAATGCAGTGGTGCAAACTTGGCTCCCTGCTGCCTGGAACTCCGAGACTCAAGCAATTCTCCCATCTCAGCTTCTTAAGTAGCTGGAACTATGGGCATGTGTCACCAAACCCAGCTAATTTTTTTTGTAAAACAAACAAAAGCTGGGGGAGGTCTTGTCATCTTGCCCAGGCTGATCTCAAACTCCTCTAAATCTTCTCATTTAGAAACTCTGGTGGTGGACCCAGAAACCAGTGTTGCTTTCCAGATTCTGACGCCCACTAATGTTTGAGAACCACTGCTTTAAATAACACATGAATGCTGTTTTTTTTCTTTCTCATTTACTTTGGTCCTAACTGTGCATGCTGAATACCTTTCATCTAAACCATTGGGAATACCAAGTAAACTTTAGGCTAATAAAAATCCCAGAAGACAAAGAAAGAAATGTAAGTGTAAGTATAAAATTCAATGCATATCACAGAAAAACAAGCCAGAAACTGTCTTATATTCCTAAGGAAACTGAACCACAGAGGCATCCTGGGTTTTAATAATTAAATGCCTTGCCTCAGTACAAGATGGAGGTGCAATTTACCAAAAACCAGACTACTCTTATCCCCTGATCTTTCACACATACTCATTCTGTTTTTAACACCTCCATCCCTCCCTGGCATTACCTTCTCTTCTTGACACCTTTGGTAATCCCACCAAGAATGCACTCTTACTCTGTGAGCTAATGTATCCTACACATATCTTGAGTGAGGCATGCATCACACATAAAAGTTGCCATTAAGCTCCCATACAATAGTGCTTAATATGTACACATGCACATATCTATAGGCATGCATATACCATCTGGTAAATATTTGACTATGTAACTGTCTGACATACAGCCCTGAGTTTTTTAAAAAGGGAACAACTATAATTCAAGGAGATGTGAAGAAAAAATAAATAAATAAGAAAAAAAAAGGAACAACTATATTCCTTTTGGTTTCCCAACATCCTAGCAAATGCCTACTGACGTATGTTTAGTAGTAACATAATGTGTAACTTACTTTTTCAGAGAATTGAAAAAATAAGCTAAATTCACCTGAAACTGATAGGGTCACTTAGGCAGACAGGATTGTATTACTTAAACTGAGCATGGAAAGGTATCTGAAAATAAAGACAGCCTAAAACTATTTCCTGAATGCCATTTCAACAACACTAAAGTCCCCCTTACTAGTCCTTTAGCAAACTTATTAAAAGGAAACATTGGCCAGGCATGGTGGCTCGCACCTATAATCCCAACACTTTGGGAGGCCAAGGCAGGAAGATCACTTGAGCTTAGGAGTTTGATACTAGCCTGGGCAACACAGTGAGGCTCCATCTCCAATTTTAAAAAAAGGTGGGCAGGGGGGGACCCTTTTTGTTGATCCCACCAAGAGATTATCTACTACCCTGATGCATAACAATTAATAATCTTCATAATTCACTCTAGCAAGTGTAACTGCAGATAACATTTTTCATTTAAATAAAGTATTTGGTCTTCTCAGGAATCTTAACTTGCCTCCAAGAAGTTCTTCTATAGCGACTCCAAACCTTTTTGGAACTGGGGAAGCATCCTTTTTGATTCTAAATCCCCACTCTACTCAAACGTACTATAAATATTTACTAAATATTTGGTAAATATTTATTTTTAAATAAAAGGGTATGTATGTTCTCCAACTTAATCACAGACTGCCCTCAATATTCTGGACCTGATTTTAATTTTACCAAATCCTTCTTTCACATAAATAGAATGAAGCTGTACCAGCCTTTATTAACTTACACAATAATGGCATATTTAATTTTTTTTTAATTGGAGAATTAACAGGGACTCTACAGGTGGTTTGCATGTAAAGAAACTGAGGCTCAGTTAGATAAAATAACTTACTAAATCTCCCAGGTTAGGCATATAGCCTTTAAATACAATTCTTCTTTTACCACACCATACCTTCCAAGAAATTATTTCCATGCAATGAACTAAATAAAAACTGTTACACTATAGTGTTACTTTTTCCTATAATTCTTAATTCAACCTATCCACCTGCTTAAAAAAAATCACTTTTAAAGCAGAAAGTGAAGGGCAAGAATTCCTAGACACAGGAATTCAAGGACACAGCTTTGCCACCAACAGTTGCTGATTGCTCCATGGCAGTTTCTTAACAACTAAGAAGCTTAATCTCTCATGCATTCAACAAAAATGTATTAAGTAACTGGTAGGTAGACAACGCAATGCTAATACTGATGTATAAAAATAACTAATTTCCTAAAATAGTTTTGAAGATCCCTGGACAGGATCTACCACTTTTCTAATTCTTTGTTTTACCAGTTCTTTTATTGTTAGTAACCACAAAAGCTCATAAAGCTACTTTGAATTACAATTTTATACATAGACGTGGAAATATGTAAACACACAAATATACTGTTGTCTCCATACATTCTCCCTTCCCTCAGTGGGCATGACTCATACTTCATGCCCACAGAACACAATTATTATTCTGCTCTAAAACAAGTGACCATCAACTATACAACAGATAAATATTTTAAGTACAAATATCAATTATTTCTTAGTGTTCTGAATATAGTATATTGTCTCAAAATCTTTCTAGAACATAACATGGCAGTAAAACCCTTAAGTGATTTACCTGATATCCTGGCATGAAGATTCTGCTTCATGGAAACACCCTCAGGCTGAGAAAGGGACTGGAGAATTGTCAAGGCTGACCTTCGTAGTGCACTATCAAAAACTGTAAGCACTTCATTGGGGAACATGTTGAAATATTCCCCAATTTCCATGTTGGTCTCAAAAAGGGTCATGGCATTAACCACAACTGGGTAATGAGCATCTTCATCCCTTTCCTTCAAGATTAGAAGAATGTCATTCTTATGGTATTCCGAAACATATGACTCAAACACTTGACCAACCAGTGTAACTTGATCGCTATTCATCTTGAATCTAGGTAACTAAAGAAAAAAAAGGATATTATATATTTGATATTCAAGATGTACACACAATTTAACAAAAACAATTGGTTATAAATCACACTGGCTTTGGGTCATAATATAATCACAAAATAATATCTGAATTTAAATCTTAATGAAATCTGAACTATCTGTTACAGTCACAGTACATGTACTTTAAAAATGAATGAAGTCAAACGTAAGTCAAAGAACCATGTTGGTACTGATTATCAAAATCCAAAATGGTTCAAAGCATTTCGCATATGTTTTCCCAAAATTTCCTTCATATTAACCACGTATTAATATACAGGCATGCACCTAATAACATTTCTGGACTGCGCATTTAAAATGGTCTCAAGTTTATAATACTGTATCCTTATTGTACCTTTTCTGTGTTTAGATACATAAATACCATTATGTTGCAACTGCCTACAGTATTCAGTACAATAACATGATGTACAGGTTGTAGCCTATGAGCAATAGGCTATACCATATAGCCTAAGTGTGTAGCAGGCTGTATCATCTAGGTTTGTGTAAATACACTCTATGATGTTCACTCAAGGACAAAATCACCTAATGACAAATTTCTCAGAATGTATCCCTATCATTAAATGACATATAATGGTATTTATTTTATATAACATATGTAAGAGGCCACATTCCATACACACACATTTGCTCTCAAGTATAAAATCTTAAACATATCTTTTGGCTTAAGTCACTAACAGTGGAGTTCTTTGTAAGGGTCCTAGTTCTAGGTTTTATTTATATAAACAGCGAATCATTCTTTTGCTTTCTCTTTCTCTCGCTCTTTAGTTATACACACACACTCATGTGTATTCTGCTATGTTAACTGAAACACATACCATTGATAAGATTGACAGCCAGTTCTGACACAAATAATTAATAGACTCTCTTTAGAAATTCATATTTGGAAGTGAATTTATTTCCTACTTTCTGTTTCTTACCGTAGGAAATCTACTGGGTTCTGCAGAAACAGCTGTCAACAATGTAAAGAAAATGTAAACACTGGAAAGGAAAAAAACACTGAGTCTTCAAATAATAAAAACTTATTGAAAATAAATACAGCATATACCATTATCTCATTCCCTTGGCACTCTATTAAAGAGTATGTATCTGCAAATAAAAAGCACCTACCCCCATTCTATCTTCATGTATACAGTTGGATAACAAACTACATATGTATAAACCCAATTCAATGTCCATTTCCTAATATCTACCATGTACAAGGCACTATGCTGGCAAATAAAAAGTATAGTAAAAGGTTCTCTATGTCCTCTGAGATCCAAGGGACAAATAAAATGAAACAGTGCTCTATCAGTGGTCAAAAATGCAATACGAATATGCAGAAATGCACAAGGAGAGAGAGGTTAAATTTAAATGAGGTGACGATCCCAGAAGTGGCACTGGACAGTTACAAACAAGCTGTCCAAATAAGAAACACTAATTTGGTTTGGAAAGAAACTGAACAATGGAGAAGAGGTGTACTTAAATTTGACTTACTTCATTTGTCCAACATTTACTGTACTGGGCTCTACAGATATAAATATTAAAAGAGATTGCTATAAAGTTCGCAGTTTGCCATCCTAAGTATGCGTTGTACACGCTATTTGCTATATTTTACTTTCTGTAAGAACCACACAAGGTGTGAAAGGTGTAAGAAGTGTATACCACAGTTAGGTCAAGAATGCTGACAACTATAGGAGGCCAGGGTGAGAGTAAGAACGAGTAAATGTATATCCAAGACAATGAGTGAAAATAAATTATGGCCGCCATGGTAATTTGTTTTTGGTTAAGCAATATAAATTCAGCCCAGTGTAAAGCAGAAAAAGCCCTTAGGAAGGAACTAACCAGGCAATATTTCCACAATGTGGACTTTGCCAAAAAAAAATCTGGACTCTCAAGAGTGGCTACAAGACAATCACTGTGACTCTATGAAAACATATTAAGTTTAGAGCCACAAATTTAGCAATTTGAAAAACAGCTCCACACAAGGCAGGAAAAGGGCAGCAGCAGAATCAGCAAAATTCAACGTTCAAATTAAGGTCAGATTAAATTTCGCCTAGTTAGACCAGCATTTCTAAGGTTATATGAATCATCTTTCTTGAAAATAGTATTCCCTTTCAACATCTGCGCAAAACTGACCAATCAGCTGTATTATAAGCAGTTTGCTAACTCAGTAAACGTACCTACTACCCACCCAGAAACACACTGGAGGCACTTTTTGTTTTGAGGAGGGTCATTTCACAACTTTCAAGTTCTCTTTCCTTTTCTTATTGAATATTTGGAATCAAAATAAGATCATTTGCTTTACTGTGTCCTCCTGACCACAGCGAAGCGTCGAAAAGAAGTGAGGAGAGTGCCTAACCGCACTGGCATCCCCCAGCTGTCCCAGGGATCACGGCAGCCCCGCCTCGCCCGCCCGCACCTGCCGGGAGCCCCGCCCTCTCGCGCGGGCTGGCGGGACGCGCGCCCTCGGCCCCGCCCCACTCCGTCCGCCCCCTCTCCGCGGGGGCGCGCCATTTCGCGCCTCCTCCCAGCCGCTCGGCGGCCCCGGGGACGCCTGGCAAACGTTGAGTCGCTCGTTTTCGGAGGCATGCTTTCCAAACTTTCTAATTCACAGGGTCTCCGCACGCAGACCCTGCACTACGACAGCTCAGCAGTCTCTGACACTTCCCGGGCTCTTCTCCCGGGCAGCTCCCGTGCCTGTCCGGTCCCAGAGTTGAATAGTTTTTTAAGAAAGGAGACGTGAGTGAGACTTGGGACGAACCGAAGAAAAACATAACCGCGAAAGGAGGAGGCGACTCTCACTTACTGGCTGTGTCAGAAGTCGCCGGGATGCACTGCTCCCGAGGCCGAGGGGCGCAGAATGCTCCAGCCAGGTGGCGGGTTAGTCTCCGGCGGGAGAAGGCTGGCGGGGCGGGGGCACGCGCGTGCGCGTGGCCGCTCGAGGCGCCACCAACCGCGGGGACGCGCGGGCTCTGTCTGGCGGCCTAGCGCCTGCGGCTCTGCCCCGGCGGCTCTGGCCCGGCCTGCGCTCTCCACCGAGGCCGGGCCGCGCACCGCCTCAACTTCCCTGCCCCGGCGGCTCTTCCGGCTGAAGACTAGGCAGCCGGGCGGGGCGGAGCGGACGAGTTGGGGCGGGGCCAGGAGGGTCCCGGGCGGGAAGGGGGGCGGTATCCTGGCGGTGACCGCAGGCTAAGTGGGGAGAGCAGGGCTGTGCGGCGGCACGGATCGGAGCATAGGGTTTGTTTTCGGTCTGTCCAAAGAATTTGCCTAACCCAAGGACACAGGATGTCTTCTGTGTTTTCTGACACAAGTTTTAGAATTTTAGGTTTTATATTGAGATATAGGATCCAATTAGAGCTAATTTTTGTATGTGGTGCCTAGTATGGATCTTAAGTCATTTTTTTTGCATACGGATAGTGTCATTTGTTCAGAGAGCTTTTTCTCACTGAATAGCTTTTGCACCTATGTCAAAAATTAGTTGTCCCTAAAGCATCAGTTGTGGGTCTAAGACTTTCTATTCTGTTCCGACAATTTATTATATTTCTCTCTCCAAAAATACCACACTGTCTTGATTCCTGTAGATTAATTAAGAGTCTTAAAATCAGATCGTATGGCTGGGCGCGGTGGCCCATGCCTGTAATCCCAGCACTTTGGATGGCCAATGCGGGTGGGTCACGAGGTCAGGAGATCAAGACCATCCTGGCCAATATGGTGAAACCCCATCTCTACTAAAATATAAAAAATTAGCTGGGCGTGGTGGAATGCGCCTGTAGTCCCAGCTACTCAGGAGGCTGAGGAAGGAGAATCGCTTGAACCCGGGAGGCAGAGGTTGCAGTGAGCCGAGTTCGCGCCACTGCACTCCAGTCTGGCAACAGAGCAAGACTGGTCTCAAAAAAAAAAAAATTGGTCGTGTTTGGCCTCCAATCTTTTGTTTTCAAAAACGTTTTAGCTCATCTAGTCCCTTGGGTTTTCATATGAATATTAAAATCAGCTCGTCACTTTAAAAAGTTGGGATTGTGATTGGAGTTACATTTCATCTATAGATCCACATGAGAATAATTTACATGTTAACAATATTGAGTTATGACCCTTGAACAAAGTAAGCCTCTTCATTTATTTAGGTGTTATTTCACTCAGCAAATGTTTTGATCTTTTGTAGTCCATTCTCATGCTGCTAATAAAGACATACCTGAGACTGGGTAATTTATAAAGGAAAGAGGTTTAATTGACTCACAGTTCAGCATGGCTGGGGAGGGGGCTTCAGGAAACTTAAAATCACGACAGAAGCAGAAGCAAATATCCTTCACAGAGCGGCAGGAAGGAGAAGTGCCAAGCAAAGAGGGAAAAGCCCCTATATAAAACCTCAGAAAACAGCATGGAAGTAGCCACCCCCATGATTCAATTACCTCCCGCTGGGTGCTTCCCACAACACCTAGGGATTATGGTAACTACAGTTCCAGATGAGATTTGGGCAGGGACACAGCCAAACCGTATCACCCTATGTCTGATTTACCCATAAATCTAAGGATGAGGGGAACATTATACTTCTTGATATTATGTAAATGACATTTTAATGTTTCAGTTTTCAGTTGTTCTTTGATAGTGTCCATTTGTGTTGCTAAAAAGGAATACCTGAGACTGAATAATTTGTAAATAAAAGAGGTTTATTTGGCTCACACTTCTGCAGGCCGCTCCTGGTGAGGGCTTCAGGCTGCTTCCACTCAGTGAAGGGGAGGCTGTCTGTGCAGATCACATGGTCAGAGGAGAAGCAAGAAAAAGGGGGAGGTAGTGGTCAGGCTCTTTTTGACAATCAGCTCTGGAGGGAACTAACAGAGTGAGAATTCACCCATTATGCAACGGCAGCCTTAAGCTTTCCTGAAGGATCTGCCCCTATGACCCAGACACCTTTGACTAGGCCCTACATTGGGGATCAGATTTTAAGGTGAGATTTGGAAGGAACAAATACCTTATGTCAGATAATATGTAAAAATATGATTGGGTTTTTTGTTTGTTTGTTTGTTTGTTTTTGAGAGGGATTCCTGCTCTGTTGCTCAGCCTATAGTGCAGTGGTGTGATCATGGCTCACTGCAGCCTCCACCTCCCAGGTTCAAGCAATCCTCCTGCCTCAGTCTCCTGATTAGTTGGGTGATATGGTTTGGCTGTGTGTCCCTACCCAAATCTCACATTGAACTGTAATCCCCAGGACTCTGGTGGGTGGTGATTGAATCATGGGGCAAACTTCCTTCCCCCTTGCTGTTCTCATGATAGTAAGTTCTCATGAGGTCTGGTTTTTTGGAAGTGTCTGGCATTTCCCCCCTCACTTATTCTCTCTCTCCTGCTCTGCCATGGTAATCAGTGCTTGCTTCCCCTTAGTCTTCTGCCATGAATAGAAGTTTCCTGAGACCTCCCAGTGCTACTTTCTATTAAGCCTGCAGTACTATCAGTCAGTTAAACCTCTTTTTGTCATAAATTGCCCAGTCTCAGGTAGTTTTTTATAGCAATATTAAAACAGACTAATACATTGGGATTATAGGTGTGCGTCACCACACCCAGCTAATATTTTGGTATTTTTTGTAGAGATAGCGTCTCACTATGTTGCTCAGGCTGGTACAATCATTTTTTTTTTTTTTTTTTTGAGACTGAGTCTTGCTCTGTCACTCAGGCTGGAGTGCAGTGGTACAATCTCTGTTCACTGCAACCTCTGCCTTCCAGGTTCAAGTGATCCTCCTGCCTCAGCCTTCTGAGTAGCTGGGATTACAGGCACACACCACCACGCCTAGATAATTTTTGTATTTTTAATAGAGACAGGTTTTACCATGTTGGTAATGCTGGTCTTGAACTCCTGACCTCGTGATCTGCCTGCCTCGGCCTCCTGAAGTGCTGGGATTACAGGCATGAGCCACTGCACCTGGCCTACAATTGATTTTTTAACATTAATCTTGTATCTGTAATCTTGTAAAAATAACTTACAAGTTCTCACAGCTTTTTTGTGGATTTTGCTAGATTTTCTGTATATTCAGGATTTGTTGTCTATGAATAAAGACAGTTTACTTCCTTCCTATTCTGGAGGCCTGTTATTTCTTTTTCTTGTCTTCTGCACTGACTAGAAGCTCTAGTACGGTGTTGAATAAAAGTGATGAGACCAGACATCCTTTCTTTGCTTCTGATCTTGGAAAGGTATCAGTCTTTTGCTCTCAATTATAGATGTTAGCTCAGGGTTTTTTGTAGATGTTCTTTATCAAGATGGAGGAAGACTTGAGAGCTTTCATCAAGGATAAATGTTGGATTTCATTAAGGCTTTTCTACATCTGTGGAAATGATTGCTTTGCTTTTTTTTTTTTCTTTTAGTTTTATATTTTATATAGAGATTGAATTGTATCCCTCCAAAAGAGATATATTGAAGTCATAATCCCCGGTCCCTTTGAATATCACTTGTTTGGAAATAAGGTCTTTATAGAGGTAATTGAGATAAAATTAGGAATTAGGATGGGCAGTAATCCAATATGACTTGTATCCTTATAAAAAGGATAAATTTGGGCACAGATACATACACAGCAAGAACACCACATGAAGAGACACAGAGAAAAGATGGCCATCTGCAAGCCAAGGAACACCTGAAATTACCGGAAGCTAAGAGAGAGACCTGGGACAGATCCTTTGCTAGCACCTTCAGAAGGAGGATGTCCCTGTTGATACTTGGATTTTGCACTTCTGGCACCCAGAACTGTAAGACAGTAAATTTTGCTTGTTCTAAGCCATTCAGTTGGTGGTACTTTGTTATGGGAGCCCTAGGAAGGTGGTTACTGTTCATATAAAATATCTTTAATTTATCATATCTACCTTTAAGTAATACTATACTCCTTCTTATTTAAGACCTTTAAAATAATATACCTTCATATCTCCTCTCCCAGCATTTATGTTATTGTTGCCAGGCATCTTTTATATATATCTTATAAGCCCCATGATACATTGCTATTTGTTTAAATTGTCAATTATCTTTTAAAGAGATTTAAATAACAAGAAAATAATTTTATATATTTACCCATTTAATTGCCATCTTTAATGCTGTTCCGTTATTTCTTCAGATAATTTTTGTCTTCTTCCATCAGACTTTAATTACACATAATATTATTTTGATAGTTTTTCTTTCTGCCTGTCTGCCAAAATATTATTTTGATACTATTTTCTTTCTGTCTTCTGTTAATTTTCCTGTAGTGCAGATATTTGATGATGAATTCATTTAGCTTCTGTGTGTCTGAAAACGTTACCTATGTTTTTGAAAACTACTTTTACTGGGCACAAAATTGTAAGTTGACAGGGTGGTTTGTTTTTTGTTTATTATTATTATTATTTACTTCTTCATTGCATTAAAGGTGTTGCTCTATTGTCTTCTTTTTAAGAAAGTGCTTGTACTGTTTCCAGTGAGAAATCTGCTGTAATTCTTATATTTGTTTTTTCGACCCCTCTGGCTCCTTTGAAGATGTTATCTTTCGTTCATTTGTTTAATTATTATTTTTTGAACTGAAATAACTTTATTTTGGGGGGATTTACTTTGCTGACAGACCCCTTAGCACAAGGCTTTCCTTCCCTTCCTTTTTTCTTTCTCCACTGCCAGTACCAATCCAACTCCCCTTCTTTCTCCTTTTCTTTTTCTCTCTCCATTGCTGCTGCATACATGATCTTCCCCTCTGTTACCACCTGGGAACACTGTGCTAGACTATGGGTCCCAGGTGTGCACTACAGCAGGAATGGAGGGATTCAGTTGGCTGCTTTTTTTTCTCCTGTCATAGCTCCTGTTCATGCTGCTGAAGATTTTTTCTTTATCTCTGGTTTGAACAGTTTATGATTTGCCTCAATGTGTTTTTCATGTTTCTTGTACTTGGGATTTGTGGAGGTGTTTGATCGTTCATTTTATAATTTTCATCAGATTTGGAAAAGATTTTGGCTTTTATTTCTTCAAATATTTTTTATGCTTCCTCTACCCCACTCCTCTGTAGATTTGAATTACATATACATTAGGCCACTTGATATTTTCCTATAAACTTACTAATAATCTACACTTTTTTTGGAGTCTTTTTTTCTCAGTGTGTTTCTATGCCTACAAATTTATGAATCTTTTCTTCTACAATGTCTAATTTACAAATCTTATTCAATGTATTTTATATCTCAACCATTGTAGTTTTCATCTTTAGAAGTTAGATTTAGATCCTTTAAAAAATGTTTTCTGTCATATCTCTACTTAACATGTTCTACCACTTAATCTTTCATATTGTTTGTTTCTTTGTTTTGTTTTGTTTTTTTGAGACAGGGTCTCACTCTATCAATCACCCAGGATGGAGTGCAGTGGTATGATCTCAGCTTACTGTAGTCTCTGCCTGCTGGGCTCAAGCAATCCCCCCACCTCAGCCTCCTGAGTAGCTGGGACTACAGGCATGCACTACCACATTTGCCCAGTTTTGGTTTCCTTTTTGTTTTTTTGTAGAGACAAGGTTTTGCCATGTTGCCCAGGCTGGTCTTGAACTCCTGGGCTCAAGTGATCCACCTGCCTGAGCCTCCGAAAATGTTGGGATTACAGGCATGAGTTACTGAACATGGCCTCATGTTGTGAATTATATATTTTGAATCATTTCTCATATTGTTAATTATGTATTTTAAATCATTTATCTTTGATTTCTGAAAATTTTTCAATTGTGCATTCAACATTGTTTTAGAGTATTACAGTCATTATTAATTCCTATTTTGAAATATAATTTTTTTCTTTGAGACAGGGTGCAATCATGGCTCATTGCAGCCTCAAACCTCTTGGGCTCAAGCAATCCTCCCACCTCTGCCTCATGAGTAGGTGGGACCATGGGCATGTACCACCACATACAGCTAATTTTTTAAACTTTTTTTTGTAAAGATGGGGTCTTGCTATGTTGCCTAGGCTGGTCTTGAACTCCTGTCCTCAAGTGGTCTTCCCACCTTGGCCTCCCAAGATGCTAGGATTACAGGCATGAACTATCACACCTGGCCATTGAGCTACCATCTTGTATTTCTTTCTTTTATTCCATTTTATGTTAGAATTTTCATTCTGCTAAAATGTGAGCAGGATTTTTTGCAGTTTCTAAAACTGCCTTTCACATAGTAGACAATGTTGAATTGTCATATCACTATAATGTTTGTTTTAATGACTTTGCTTTAATCTTTAAATATCGGCTTAAGCTTTTAAAACTTTTAATTTATTGACTAGCCTTCGTATCTCCTCCTCAGCTCACTGTCAATCCAGGAGCAACATTGTTTCTCAGACAGTTCTGGTTCTCTCCACCTTAGCCCTTCACATATGCTGTTACTCCTGCTGTACTAGACTGTTCTTATATTGCTGTAAAGAAACGCCTCAGACTGGGTAATTTATATAGAGGTTTACTTGGTCATGGTTTTGCAGGCTGTACATGAAGCATAGTGGCATCTGCTTCTGAGGAGGCCTCTGGAAGCTTGTAATTATGGTGGAAGGCCAAGCAGGAGCTTGCACTTCATGGAATGAGTTACATGGCAAAAGCAAGAACGAGAGAGTGGTGGGCGGAGAGGGAGGGTGCCACATACTTCTAAACAACCAAATTTCATAAGAATTCACTTACTTCATAAGAATTCACTTACTATTGTGAGGGCAGTACCAAGGGGATGATACTAACCCATTCATGAGAAATCCACCCCCATGATCCAATCATATCCCATCAGGCCTCCTCCAACATTGGGGATGACATTTCAACTTGAGATGTGGGTGGGAACACAGATCCAAACCTGCTTGGCATGCTCATCCTGCAGTTATCTACATGATTCAGTCCCTTATAGCCTACTATATGGTCACACTCCCTTCCTCATACTCATTGACTATCCTCCCTTGTTATTTCTCCAGTTGTACTTATCACCACGGCAGTCCTACAACACACACCTATGCTTTTATTTACCTATCATACATATACATGTTAGGAATAGATCTATATCTATCTGTATGGATATATAGCTCCATCTGTATGTCCATGCCATTCCACAACAATGTAAGAGCCACGTGGCAGGAATTTTTTGTTTTTCCACTGGCATATCCCTAGTCCTAAAGTTGGCACATAGTAGGTATGCAATAAATGTTGATTTTCACGATTTTAATTTTGTAACTTCTCCCTTTAATTTATTTTTACAGTTTTTGTTGTGAGAATAGACCACGAGGTTGACAAAAACTCAAGCCATGCTTTCTAATAGATTTTACTCCCGTCCTTAGAAAAGAACTGTCCTCTTTAAACTCAGGCAGTATAAAGAGGATCATTACTGAATTTACATATTCATTCTGCGTCAATTTGGCTTCCTAAGAAGGGTATTTAAAGGGTGGAGCAAATGGTCAAATACGAGGCTCTACAAGTCATCCCCCCTCCACCCCTTAGGAACGCACACTTAATGACTATCTACACAAAGAGCACAGTTATAAAGAACCAAAAATCAGATGAGCACTCACATGTACCTGGTTTTAACTTCATTTCACTAAAAAGGGTAGGAAAGACTGTCTCTAATTGCAGATGCATCTCTCCCCAATCCCTGGTCAATGGCCACATGGTATGGAGAGAGAATCTTGGGAGGGAGAGAGCTTAGATATTATAGGACTTTACATTGAACAGAGTGCTTCCTTGTGACAATGGAAAGCAAAACCAGGCTGCCCTCAGCTCAAGCCCATCCATGGAAGAAGTGTATAAAGCAGCACTAGCCAGAGGGGAATAACCCATCCCAGCAGTCAGAACTTGAGTTCTAGCAAGCCTCACCACCATGATTAAAGTACTCTGAGGCCCTATATAAACTTAAAAAGCAGTCTTGGTCACAGGGACTGCAACTTTTAGCAAGTCCTAGTACAGAGCTGGGCTCAGAGCCATTGGAGTTGTGGAGACACATGACCTACTGAGACAGCAGCCAGGGCAGCTAAGAGAGTGCTTCCACCACTGTTTCCCCAATTACAGGTTGCACATTTTGTGGCTCCAAAAGATATCCCCCTTCCTTCCACTTGAGAAGAGGAGAGGGAAGGATAAAGAAGAGCCTGTTTTACATCTTGGATACCAGGTCAGCTACAGTATGATAGGGCACCAGTCAGTCATTAAACCTTTTTTCCAGACCATAGCTCTGGGATGACATTTCTAGACCACACAGGACCAAGAGAGAACCCACTGCCTTGAAGGGAAGGATCCAGTCCTGGCAGGACCCATCACCTGCAAACTAAGCCCTTGGGCCCTAAATAACCAGTAGCAATACCCAGGTAAAGAGCCTTGAGTGAGACTCTGTAACACATGCCAGTTTGAGGTGAGATCAACCATATTCCCAGATATGGTGGCTCTGGTGAGAACTCCTTCTGAGAAAAGCAGAGGGAAAAGTAAACGGGACTTTGTCTTATACTTTCAGTACCAGGTTGGCCACAGCAGGGTAGAGCACCAAGTGGGCTTTTAGGGTCCCCAATTCCAGGACTTGACTCTTGGATGATATTTCTGGACCTGCCTTAAGCCAGAGGCAGGAGAATCGCTTGAACCCAGCAGGCAGAGGAGAGCCCACTTCGCTGAAGTGTTAGCCTCAGGCCTGTCAGCATTCACTGCAAGCTGACTGAAGAGACCTTTGGCCATAGGTGAACACTGGTAGTAACCTGGCAGTACTTCTTATGGGACTGGTGGTGGTAGCCACAGAGTGAGGCTCCTCTGCCTGTGGAAAGGAGAGGGAAGAGTGAGAGGGATTGCATTTTGTGGTTTGAGTGCCAGCACAGCTACAGAACAGTGTAACTCCAGGAAGATTTCTAGGTTTTTTTACTCCAGTCCCTGGCTCAGGGAAAAGATCTCTGGACCCACCTGGGGCCTGAAGGAACTTGTTTCCCTGAAGGGAAGGATGCAAGCCTGACTGGCTTAACCTACTGCTAATTGTAGAGCCCTAGGACCTTGAGCAAACATAGGTAATAGCCAGGTAGTGGTTAACTGCAGGCTTTGGCCAAGCCCCAGTGCTTTGCTGGCTTAAGGTCTGACCCAGCACAATCCCAGTGGTTGTGGCCATTGGGGTGCTAGTGTCAATCCTTCTCCAGCTCCAAGCAGCTCAGAACAGAGGGAGAGAGGGAGATGGGGAGAGAGAGAGAGAGAGAGAGAGAGAGAGAGAGAGAGAGAGACAGGAAGAGAGAGAGAGAAAAAAAAACTCTGGGAAAAAAAAGTAAGGTAAGTCTGCCTGGTAGTCCAGAGAATTCTTCTGGGTCTAATTCAGACCACCAAGGTGGTATTTCTGTGATTCTGCAGGAACCATAGCATTACTGGGCTTGGGGTGCCCCCCAGTGCTGATATAGCTTAGATTACAACACCCAAGCCCTTTCAAATATCTGAAAAGCCTTCACAAGAATGAGTGCAAACAACCCAGCCTGCAAAGACAACAATAAATAACTAATTCTTTAATGCCCAGACACTGACAAACATCCATAATGATCAAGCCCATCCTGGAAAACATGACTTCACTAAATGAACTAAATAAGGTACCAGGGACCAATCCTAGAGAAACAGAGCTATGTAACCTTTCAGAAAGAGAATTCAAAGTAGCATTTTGAGGAAATGCAAATAAATTAAAGATCACACAGAGAAAGAATTCAGAATTCTGTCAGATAAATTTAATGATGAAATTGAGATAATTAAAAAGAATCAAGCAGAAAATTCTGGAGTTGAAAAATGCAATTTACATACTGAAGAATGCATCAGTCTTTTAATACCAGAAATGATCAAGCAGAAGAATGAATTAGTGAGCTTGAATACAGGCTATTTCAAAAGAGACAGAGGAGACAAAAGAAAAAAGCATAAAAAGAATGTGGCACACCTACAAGATCAAGAAAATAGCCTCAAAAGAACAAATCTAAGTTATTGGCCTTGAAGGGGAGGTAGAGAAAGAGAGGGGTAGAAAGTTTATTCAAAGGGATAATAACAGAAAACTTCCCAAATCTAGAGAAAGATATCCATGTCCAAGTACAAGAATGTTATAGAACACCAGACAGATTTAATCTAAAGAAAACTACCTCAAGGCATTTAGTAGTCAAACTCCCAAAAGTCAAGGATAAAGAAAAGCAGCAAGAAAAATTACTTAAAACTTAAATACTTAAAAGCAGCAAGATAAATGAAATGAATAGCATACAATGGAGCTCCAATACCTCTGGTAGCAGATGTTTCAGTGGAAAGCTTACAGGCCAGGAGAGAGTATCATGACATATTTAAAAAGCTGAAGGAAAAAATCTTTTACCCTAGAATACTATATCCAGTGAAAATATCTTTCACACATGAAGGAGAAATAAAGATTCCCAGACAAAGTCTGAGGGATTTCATCACTACCAGACCTGTCCTACAAAAACATTCTAAAGGGAATTCTCCAGTCAGAAATAAAAAGATGGGCCAGGCATGGTGGCTCACACCTGCAATCCCAGCACTCTGGGAGGCTGAGGTGGATGGATCACTTAAGGTCTGGAGTTCAAGGCCAACCTGACCAACGTGGTGAAACGCCATCTCTACCAAAAATACAAAAATTAACCAAGTGTGGCGCATGCCTATAGACCCAGTTACTCAGGAGGCTGAGGCAGGAGAATCCCTTGAACCCAGCAGGCAGAAGTTGCAGTGAGCTGAGATCACACCATTGCAGCACTCCAGCCTGGGCAACAGAGAAAGACTTCATCTCAAAAAATAAAAAAATTTAAAAAAGAAATAGAAGGATGTTTGCCTGTAATCCCAGCACTTTGGGAGGCCAAGGTGGGAGGATCACTTGAGGTCAGGAGTTCAAGACCAGCCTGGCCAATATGGTGAAAGAGTGTCTCTACTAAAAATTTATGTTAGCTGGGCATGGTGGCACATACCTGTAATCTCAGATACTCAGTAGTCTGAGGCATGAGAATCACTTGAATCTGGGAGACGTAGGTTGCAGTTAGCCAAAATCATGCCACTGTACTCCAGCCTGGGTGACAGAGAAACTCAGTCTCAAAAAAAAAAAAAGGATGTTAATGAGCAATAGGAAGGTACAGAACTCACCAGTAGTAGTCAGCACACAGAAGAACACAGAATATTATAACACTGTGATTCTGGTGTATAAACTACCCTTAGGTAAAAAGACTAAAAGAGAATCCAATAAAAAATAACTACAAGAACTTTCAAGACATGAAAGTGCAATAAGATATAAATAGAAACAACAAAAACTTAAAAAGTGAAGAGACAAAGCTAAGGTGCAGAGTTTTTTATTAGTTTATGTAAACAGTGTTAAATTGCTATTAGCTAAATTTAGTGGGTTATGAGATAGTGTTTGCAAGCCTTAAGATAACTTCAAATCAAAAAACATATAATAGATACATAAATAATAAAAAGCAAGAAATTAAATCATACCACTAGAGAGAATCACCTTCACTGAAAGGAAGACAGGAAGGAAGGTGAGAAGGAAGAGAAGACCACAAAACAACCAGAAAGCAAGTAACAAAATGGCAGGAGTAAGACCTTACTTATCAATAACAACATTACAGGTAAATGGACTGAACTCTCTAATCAAAACACATAGATTGGTGAAATGGATAAAAAGATAACACCCAAAGATCTATTGCCTACAAGAAACACAGTTCACCTATAAAGACACACATAAACTGAAAACAAAAAGATGGAAAAAGATATTCCATGCCAATAGAAACCAAAAAAAAGCAGGACTAGCTATACTTACATCAGATAAAATAGATTTCAAGACAAAAACTCTAAGGAGAGACAAAAAGATCACTATATAATGATAAAGGTCAATTCAGAAAAGGGATATAACAGTTATATACACATTCTTTTCCTCAGCACATGGATTATTCTCAAGAATAGACCATATGTTAGGTAACAAAACAAGTCTTAAAACATTTTTTAAAAATGAAATAATCTCAAGCATCTTCTCTTACCACAGTGGAATAAAACTAGAAATCAGTAACAAGAGGAATTTTGAAAACTATACAAACACATGGAAATTAAACACTATGCTGCTGAATGACCAGTGGGTCAATGAAGAAATTAAGAAAACTGAAAAATTTCTTGTAACAAATGACAGTGTAATACAACATACCAGAACCTATGGGATACTGCAAAACTAGTACTAAGAGGGAAGTTTATAGCTGTAAGTGCCTACATCAAAAAAGAAGAACAACTTTAACCTAACAATGCATCTTAAGGCACTAGAAAAGCAAGAGCCATCAAACCCAAAATTATTAGAAGACAAGAAATAATAAAAATCAGAGCAGAAATAAAATTGAAACAAAACAGTACAAAGGATCAACAAAACTAAAAGTTTGTTTTTTGAAAACACATAATTGACAAACCTTTAGCCAGTCTAAGAAAAAACATCCAAATAAACAAAATCAGAGATTAAAAAGGAGATATTACAACTGATACTGCAAAAATTCAGAGGCTTATTTGTGGCTACTATGAGCAACTTTATGCCAACAACTTAGAAAACCTAGAAGAAATGGATAAATTCTTAAACACATACAACCTACCAATATTGAGCCATGAAGAAGTCCAAAACTTGAACAAACCAATACGAAGTTGCAACACATGTCTCTTTACAGACATTCCCCAGCACCAGCCCAGAGCCTGATAGCCCTGCTGGGTGGCTAGACCTAGAAAAGCAACAACAATCACTGCAGTCAGGCTCCCAGGAAGCCCCATCCCAGGGGAAGGGGGAGTGCACCATATCAAAGGATCACTGTGTGGGATGAAAGAATCTGAACAGCAGCCTTTGAGTTCCAGATTTTTCCACTAAAATAGTCTACCCAAATGAGAAGGGATCAGAGAAACAATTCTAGTAATATGACAAAACAAAGTTCTTTATCACTCCCCAAAGGCCACACTACACTAACTCCCCAGCAATGGATCCAAACCAAGAAGAAGTCTCTTAATTGCCACATAAATAATTTGAGTTAAGCTACTGAAGAAAATACCACAGAAAAGTTAAAAGCAACTTAATGGAAAAAAAAAACAAAAAAACAAAAATAGGATATGAATGAAAAATTCTCCAGAGAAGTAGGTATTAGGAAGGAAACACAATCACAACTTCTGGAAATGAAAGACACACTTAGAGAAATATAAAGTTCACTGGAAAGTGTCAACAATAGACTAGAACAAGTAGAAGAGAGGACTTCAGAGCTCAAAGATAAGACTTTCCAATTAACTCAATCAGACAAAGACAAAGAAAAATAAATTTTAAAAAATGAACAAAGCCTCTAAGAAATTTGGAATTATGTTAAATGCCAAAACCTAAGAATAACTGGTGTTCTTATGAAAGAAGGGAAATCCGGAAGTTTGGAAAATGTATTTGAGGAAATAACCAAGGAAAACTTTCATGGCCTCGCTAGAGATCTAGACATCCAAATACAAGAAGTTCAAAGAACACCTGGGAAATTTATCACAAAAAGATCATCATCACCTAGGCACATAGTCATCAGATTATCTAAAGTCAAGAAGAAGGAAAGCATCTTAAGAGCTATACAGCAAAAGCATCAGGTAAGCTATAAAGGAAAAACTGTCGCTAACAGCCAGTTTCTTAGCAGAAACTCTACAAGACAGAAAGGATTGGGGTCCTATGTTTAGCCTCCTCAAACAAAATAATTCCAGCAAGAATTTTTTATCTAGCAAAACAGCTTCATAAATGAAGATAAAAGTCTTTTTCAGGCAAACAAATGCTGAGAGAATTTTCCACTATTAAGCCAAGACTACAAGAACTGCTAAAAAGAGCTCTAAATCTTGAAACAAAACCTCAAAAATACACCAAAATAGAATCTCCTTAAAGCATAAATGTCCCAGGGCCTATAAAACAATAACACAATGAAAAAAAAAGGTATTCAGGCAACAACTAGCATGATGAATAAAACAGTACCTCACATCTCAATGCTGACATTAAATATCGATGGTCCAAGTGCTCCATTTAAAAGATACAGAATGCAAGAATGGATAAGAATTCAGCAACCAATTATGTGCTATCTTCAAGAGACTCAGCTAACACATAAAGACTCACATAAACTTAAGGTAAAGGGGTAGGAAAAGATATTCCATGCAAATGATTGCCAAAAGCAAGCAGGAGCAGCTATTCTTATACCAAAAGCAACAACAGTTAAAAAAGACAAAGACGGCATTATGTAATGATAAAAGGATCAATCCAATAGGAAAATATCACAATTCTAAATATATATGCACTTAACAGTAGATCTCACAAATTTATAAGACAATTATTAGACCTAAGAAATGAGATAGATGGCAACACAATAATACTGGGGGACTTTAATACGCTACTGATGGCACTAGACAGGTCTCCAAGACAGAAATTCCAATGTACTTAAACTATACCCTGGAACAAATGGACTTAATAGATAGATGTTTACAGAACATTCTACCCAACAACTACAGAATATACATTCTTTTCATTGGCACATGGAACATTCTCCAAGATAGACCATATGATAGGCCACAAAACAAGTCTCAATAAATTTAAGAAAATCAAAATTATATCATATGCTCTCTCAAACCATAGTGGAATAAAATTATAAATTGACTTCAAAAGGAACCCTCAAAAGTATACCAATACATGGAAATTAGATAATCTGCTCCTGAATGACTTGGGTCAACAATGAAATCAAGAAGGAAATTAAAACAGTTTTTGAATTCAATGATAATAGTGACACAACTTATCAAAACCTCTGGGATACAGCAAAAGCAGTGCTAAGAGAAAAGTTCATAGCATTATATGCCTACATCAAAAAGTCTGAAAAAGCACAAATAAACAATCTAAGGTCACAACTCAAGGAGCTAGAGAAACAAGAACAAAGAAAATCCAAACTCAGCAGAAGAAAAGAAATAACAAAGATCACAGCAGAATTAAAGTGAAACAAAAATTACAAAAGATATATTAAACAAAAAGCTGATTCTTTGAAAATATTAAAAAAATATATGGACTGTTAGCGAGAGTAACCAAGAAGAGAGATCCAAATAAGCTCAATTAGAAACAAAATGGATGATACTGCAACTGATATCACAGAAATACAAAAGATCATCCACGGCTACTATGAACACCTTTATCTGCACACACTAGAAACTCTAGAGGCAATGAATAAATCCCTGGATATATACAATCCTCCTAGATTAAATCAGGAAGAAATAGAAACTCTGAACAGACCAATAACAAGTAGCAAGATCGAAACAGTAATAAAAAATTTGCCAATGAAACAAAGTCCAGGACCAGATGGATTCACAGCTGAATTCTATCAGACATTCAAATAAGAATTGGTACCAATCTTAAACTATTCCAAAAGGTAAAGAAAGGGGAAATTCTCCCTATATTATTCTTTCTTTTCCCTTCTCTTCCCTTCCCTTCCTTTCCCATCCCTTCTTTTCTTTTTTTCTTTCTTTCTTTTTCATTTTTACTTTTTTTGGGACAGGGTCTCACTCTGTTGCCCAGTCTGGAGTGCAATGGTGCAATCTCAGCTCACTGCAACATCTGCCTCCCAGGCTCAGGCAATCCTCCTGCCTCAGCCTCCCAAGTATCTGGGACCACAGGCACATGCCTCCATACCTGGCTAGTTTTTTGTATTTTTGGTAGAGGTAGGGTTGAACTATGTTGCCCAGGCTTGTCTCAAACTCCTGAACTCAAGCAATCCACCCACCATGACCTCCAAAATTGCTGGGACTACAGGCATGCACCATGGCATCTGGCCCCTTTCTAAATTATTCTGTGAAGCCAGTATCACCCTGATACCAAAACCAGGAAAGGACATAACAAAAAAAGAAAGCTACAGATCAATATCCCTGACGAACATAGATGCAAAATCCTCAACAAAATATTAACTAACCAGGGAGAGAGATCCAAGATGGCCGATTAACAACAGCTCAGGATTGTAGCTCCCAGTGAAAGCGCAGAGAGCGAGTGGACGCCGTGCTTTCAGACGAATTTTTGTTGCCCACAGACCAGGAGATTCCCGGCGGAGGAGCCACACGGGTCACCAGCACGACTTTTTTGGCCGGCGCGGCTATTTTGCCGGCGCCCCAGCACGGCGCTTCTCAGCGCGGAGTATACGGGACGACTCCGGCTCGGCTGGTCCCGTCCCCACAAGGAGAACAGCAATTGGAAGCGCTGAGGACTGAGAGTTTCACAG